>JANHFM010001724.1:38245-50093 GCA_032468115.1 Grayia smithii | reverse complement strand
ATTCTATTCTATTCTATTCTATTCTATTCTATTCTATTCTATTCTATTCTATTCTATTCTATTCTATTCTATCTTTTTTGTTTTGTTTTCAAGCACTTTCCTTGATGAACTTCGTTCAACAAGACTTTTTTGCTTTTTTGATGTAGAAATTCAAATCACTCTTTTCTTCCTCCACAGTTTGTTTCACCTGTAGGAGTTACTTCTCCCTTCAGTGCTTGGCAAACACAGCCAATCAAATGTGGAGCATGTCATTATTTTCTTTTTTTCTGATCAAAGTTATCAACTTCCATCTGGATCTAATGAACTATTTTTGATATATATAGAATGACAAGGCTGCCCAATTAAGTTTAATTAAATTCCACCATTTAACTTTGGTTTCTAAAATTTTCCATAGTCATTTGATGTATTTGGTGCTTTCTTTAACTACATTCTGAAATAAATTGGAATCTTCCACACCTTCCAAATATTTGTATCTTTCTTCTGGGTTTGACTGTCTTTATAAAAGTTTCATTGCCTAGTTATATTCCAGCATCTTCAACAATTTTCCATGCTTTTGTCACATTCCAATATCTTTGCTCAATTCTTTTGTATTTTTCAGAAGAGAATTTTAAATAATTTTAAATCATACATATAAAATAAATGTGAAAGTTTTAATTCTTTTACACCCAATTCATACCTACAGTTTACCTTGATCAACATTGTTGTCATGGGGATCCTTGATAGTATAAAAAGTAAAGTTGATAATGAGTCACTTTGGAGAATTCCACATTTGATTTTGAACTTCTCTTAATTCTTCCTTATTAGTCATCAGCTTCATTGAATTGTTCATAAATTGCTGAACATTTATGGTAATTTTCCAAAAATGACAAAGTGTTTCTCAATCCAGCTATGTTACTATTTGCAACAGATCTTTGGATTTTGGACTACATATTGTAATTGTATCCTACATAAGGTTATAATATCTTAGCCTCATATTTATTCCTATCATGAATTTTCTTTTATACTAAATTACCCTTGCTTGAACTGATGTAATTGTATTGGGAACCAATCTATAGGCATTTATTTTTAACCATGAAGATGTTAAAATGATATAATATGATTCTTGACATCACAGCTCAAATTCTATCCTATTGTAATTGTGTTTCAACAATTTTGTAATTGTGTTCCACAAACACACACATAAATGATGCAATGTGCATAATGATTTTGTAATCTGTTATGACTGTCTCTACACTACCAGTAAATATTCTGATTTATTATAAAATATATTCATTATATTATTCATTTATATCAGAGTTTTCCTACATATGACTATAGAAAGCTGCCTCATACCAACTGGATTTCTGACATTTCAGCTAGGTTTTATTCTAACTTAACATGAAGTTGTAATATAAGGGACATGGTGACTCTGTGGGTAAGACGCTGAGCTGATCAATTGAAAGGTAGGCAGTTCAGCAGTTTGAATCCCAAGCCCCGTGTAACGGAGTGAGCTCTCATTACTTGTCCCAGCTTCTGCCCACCCAGCAATTCAAAAGCACATAAAAATGCAAGTACAAAAGTAGGGATCACCTTTGGTGGGAAGATAACAGTGTTCTGTGCACCTCTGGCATTTAGTCATTCCAGCCACATGACCACGGAAATGCCTTCAGACAGTGCTGACTCTTCGGCTTTGAAATAGAGGTGAGCACCGCCCCCTAGAGTCAGGAATGACTAGCACATATGTTCAAGGGGAACCTTTACCTTTACTTTACATAAAGATACAAATAACTGAACCAAATATTTTATAAATATAAAGCATGTTTTCTACAATTGAGTCAATATTTTTGTTTGGTAATACCAGAATAACATCCACATCAGCCTATTCCAGGTGCTTGAGAAGGACTTGATTGATTAATAAAAATGTCAAATTCAGTTTGAACATCTGGGTGTGTGACGAATCATACTATGGATAATCTCAAGCTTTATGGAAAATCAAAATCCAGTCACTGACAAACACTTATATGCTGATGATGTTACCTAGTTTGGTAATGAAATATCTGCAAGAAAACCACCCAGCTCAGAGAGCACCAAAGACATCACGGTTCAACCCTGAGCTACAAATATTCTCTTCTATCAGAAAACTGTATTTTAACATAGAAATAGCAGTATAATTTGGCCTAGAGAAATGTGATACAGTAGCAATAAATCAGGGTAAATCAGAGTAAAATGACAAATACTAATGGAATTGAAATGTTTTTTATAAACATTTTTTTTATTTTTAAATTACAACGATAAACATTCCATCTTACCTTAAGCAGTGTGTCGTCTGCGTACACACATCTCTGTGCATTTCTTTCACAATTTGCAACATCATTCACATTAACATTATTTCTCTAAACTTAAAGTTATAATATATTAAACAATTAAACATTGTATAGCTATTCATTTTCTTCTTAATATCTTCTAGTGATAATACCATATTAACATTAAACATCATTATTCTCATCATACATGTACTAACAATTTTCATCTTATTTATATCTCTATTTTAATGTATTTTCTATTAATTCTTTAGCCTTCATTTCCAAACTCCTTTTTTATTCTACAAGCATTGATAAAATACTTCGCTTATCATATAATATTCAGTTTGTTCTTTGTCCTTAATTCTAATGTTAATCTGTTCATTTCTGTACATTCTAATATTTTCCTAATCACCTTCTCATCAATGGGAATGGAATTGAAATGTCGAATGGCCAAACTGTCAGGAGCCATCATACCAAGAAACTTAAGCAAGTTAACCTGCTCAATAGTGTAATTTCTTAATTTCTAGTGTACATATTAGAGCATTTAGCAAACACCTGCACCTTGTTTAATATTAGAGTTATGCAGATATAAACTGTTGTTAGTGTGTAGTTGACTAGTCTATGCTTACCTCAGGAATTCTTCCTTTTTTCTTTTAGCTTCAAACAAAGCAGAAACTAGAAAGTTTGTAATATTCTTCTTAGAACCATTGGAAGAAACATCATCCTGCTGAAGGCAAGGACTATACCTAATTTGATATGACTTGGTAACCATTCAATCACATTAAGATCATGATGAAAACTTGACAGTATAGCAACTGTGTTCCTGAATGAATTCTTTCCCACCATTACATATCAGGGGTTTGGCTCAAGTGACTTACACAGCTTTCTCATTCTCAGTTCTTAAAAACAGTAAAAAGAGCTATGCATTATGTGACTGACTTGCTAAAGGCTAATCAAATACGTGGGGTATTACTGTTGTTTTGAGCAAGATCTACATTCTTAAATTATGAGCTCATCTGTCACTGTCTATATTATGCCATTACAAATAGGATTAATTTTGTAATGCAATCCTTTAGGGGAAAATCTTCCTAACTTCCCTCATTCTTCTTGATAGCATTCCTTCTATTTATAGTTAAGTAATTTATATTAGCATTTTTCAACTTTAGCCATGCTGTCCAACATTATGTGAAAGACACTAAAGTGCAGGAAAGCTTGTTTGTGTCAATGACATAACCAAACCATGCTGATCATGCATTACAAGGAATAATTAATACAGAGAAATAATATGGTCCCAAACCATGAGTACAGAACACACAAAAATGCTGACAACCAACATCAAAACTACATCCTACAATGAGCTTGGAAAAGGAAAACAAAATTAAATATAGCTAAACAAAAAATAAAGTATGGGCATCTCACAGAGAATGTTTGGAACAAGAGCTATCTTATGGAAGAAAACATTAAAACCAGTTATCATTTAGTAGATTTAAATGTAATTGCTGCAGAGTGGCATTAATTTCTAAGGAAATACAAGCAATTATATATTTCATTTTACTTTCTTCATTTTACAAATATCATTATGAACCATGTTTGGAAGACTCATTTATTGAACATACTGGAAATGTTTATTTTCTGTCAAGTCAGAATAATCTTAAATATTTTTATTCTCTTCCTCTTCTCTGTGTCACTCACTGATTGGATTCAGATGATAGGGAAAAAATAATACCTAAAAATATGTATTCATGTGTTCTGATTTTTTTTCTTTCCAGAAGTAGAAGGTTTTTGATCAGGAGAAATAATTCACTTTGTACTGTGTTTATAATCTTAGGAGTGAGTGCCCTGTTTTTATTTGAAGTGAGAGATAAACAGATGTCTGAAATGAGCAAATAAGTTATTGTAGTTGGAAAATTGTGTTTTATACTATATATACAAGTATTGATATGTGCAGAAACTTTTACATCTGCTTTTTAAGGCAACTGAATGCCATAGGAACTAACTCAATGAAGTGCCATATGTTAAATATTAAATTGGCTAGGCTATAGATCACTGAATGTGCAAATCTCAGTTGATTTGCTGAGTCTGATTGAAGCCTGCAATCTTATTTCTGACTAATTGGGAAAGAATCCATAAGCTAGTGAAAGACGACAGACAATGTTGCACGAAGGCTAAAGCAATGTGGAAAGGTGTTTAACCTGCTTCTTTTAAACCTAGCTTAGTATCCCATTCACGTTTGCCTTTGAGCTGCAAGTGAACACATGAAATAATATTCAGTAGGTTATATTAGATATACTTCATGTGTCAGCATAAGGTCAGCTAATTATCTCTGATTGTCTATGGTGTATAATTTGGGCTCACCAAAACGCTGAGAGGAAAAACGTTGTTTCCATAAAGAATTCAATAATAGATTATCCACAATACATTTCCATAAACTTCACTGGAAAAGAGCAAGTCAGAAAATAACTAGCAGTTTGAAAAGGCTATAAACCGCATACCCACTCTTGTAATGAAATTGGTGGGAAGACAACATGAATTTAGTAAAAAAAAAAAGTATTTTTTAAAGAAGGAAACAGGAGGGCCAGTACTAACTTTATAATCATATGAAGTAAGATTGAAATTAATATCTTTCCCACAAAAACACATCTTACTAATTAAGTACTCACCTTTCTATGACAAATATAACTAAAAGTAATCTATTTCTGAATGGAGGGTGCTTGCATAGTTGCTCAGTTTCCTTAGCAAAAGTAAGGCCACTTACCCTCCTTTTTTGAATGAATTTCCTCTGATCACAATAGTTACAAACTGTATGATATTGCAAGTGCTGTTTCCTACTGTTTGTGACAAAGTATTACAATTATTTTAATTGTTTGAAAAAAAAGATCCCCTTTATGCACAACACACCCCAAAAATGTGCTGCTAGTTCTTCCCTGTCTCAGAAAAATATCCAAGTAGTACCTGTTGAAAGAAATGTCCATCTGGATTCAGTTCCAAGTGGGGGAAAAGACACTGGAAACATGGAGACTGCATGGAAGGATGGTTTAATGATGGACAGGACCACATGGTTTGAGGTCCTGGACAATTCACACACACACACACACACACACACACACACACACACACACACACCTTCTCTTGGGCCACTCCTTTCAATTTCTGTTCCTGTCTAAAGGTAGGTATCCCATTTGTTGCTGTAGGGATCATGTACAAATCCTAGGAGTTTGTCTGAGATAAGTCTGGTTGGGCTGATGTAATATCCCTATGCAATGCAGTGAGCCCTTGCTGTTAGACGGCTAGAGGGCTAATCCTATTGTGTCCTGAGAGCCATGTCTTAATCCCATCACTCTGGAGCTGAAGTGGGGGGCAGGGAACTGCAGGGAACTGCTTTGTCTTTAAAAACATGTTTCTCCTTTTCTCATCCAGGGAAATATAATATTCTGCCTTTTTAATATTTCCTAGAATATTTCATTCTTCTAAGAGGGATGGGTCCTAACTCTCTTTATATCCAAGTACCCAGCTTTACATGAAAGCTGGAACATGACCACCGAAGTGAAAAAGGTCTTCTGCAGTCATGACATAAGTCTAAAACTGAAAATCAGGCTTGTCAGGTGCTACATCTTTTCTATCCTGCTCTACAGAGTGGAGAGTTGGTCTCTGACAGAAAGCCACTTGAAGAGACTCTAAGCATTTGAAATGTGGATTTACAGGTAGCTGTTGCATATACATTGGGTATCAAAATCATAAAAAAGCTAAAGTTAGAATATTTTGGACATGTGATGCGACACCCAGAAAAATACAGCATTCTTCAGTTAATCCTCCAAGGAAAGATTGAAGGCAAATGACATCCAGGAAGAAGAAGAACATCATGGCTTTAAAATCTAAGGGACTGGTTTGGATAAAACTCAACAACACTTTTTCATCACCAACATGATTGCCACCATCCAATGATGGATATGAAGAAGAAGAAGGAGGAGGAGAAGGAGAAGGAGAAGGAGAAGGACCATCCAACTGTTTTGGCTCCCCCACACCCTAAGAATGGTTGTATTTGGTGTGCCAATGAGGAACTTTCTCAGCTAACCTATAAGCTACCAGCCATCAATCAACTGTTTCTTTGCCTTTCTTCTTCCTCTTAAAATATGAAATGAACTATTTAACCATTAATTGTTAGGTCTTCAATGAGGCAGTTCTAGCATGAATGCTGTGGATCTTGTAACAGCAACTATTCCTCAACTGCCCGCCCTGTTCTCTTTCACTACACATTGAAACTATTCAAACTGCAAGTAGTTGCTTTTCTGAACTTTTTAAAAACCTGCATGTTTAAGAGAAATTTTGAGTGGAAGTCAGAGAATAGTTGTGGAAATATTTTCCTGAAATAGAGGGTACAGCTGTGAAAGTGTGAAGAAGGAAAGTTAAATTTCAGTTTTATTGTGGCTTGCCAACAGTCAGGTGGGGATTGTTATGATTCTGTTGCCTGACTGGAGAAACCTTTAATAGCAACACCATTCATTAGTGGCAGATGTGAAAGATTTGTGGCTTCTTAGAAGGGCTTGTCCAGAGTGTGGTTAATTTTGGAGGTTTCAGATGCAAAAAGAAATGTTTTTACTTATGAAGCAAATTACTACAGTGTCAGGTGAGTATGTGTAATAAGTTTTTATGCCTTATTTAGTTGAACAGGAATAAATAATCCTGGTATCTGTAGCTGGGATTGGCTTGAGTATGCATAAGATAACAGCTGTAGTTGGGCCAGATTTATTAGATTTACCACAGATGAACAGGACCAGATGAGCTTACAGTAATTCTACTTTATTGTACAGTTATATAATATAATATTGCTGAAAGTACAATTCTCCCATTGTCATCTTTTTTGGGCCCAAAACTTATGGAGCCTTTTCCTTTTCCCGTTATGCAGCTGTGGCATATGGTCCCACTTATCTCATTATTTCCTGGGTAGCACCTCTTTGCTCAGCCTTCCAAGGTCATTCACTCATACCAGAGGTGGGTTTCAGCAGGTTCTGACCAGTTCTGGAGAACCAGTAGCAGAAATTTTTGAGTAGTTCAGGGAATCAGATAGTAAAAATTCTGACTGGTCCTGCCCCAATCTATTCTCCAGCTGATCAGGAGGAAATGGGGATTTTGCAGTATCCTTCCTGAAGTGGGGTAGGGATGGAGATTTTACAATATCCTTCCCCTGCCATGCCCACCAAGCCACGCCCACCAAGCCATGCCATGCCATGCCACACCCACCAAGCCACGCCCACAGAACCGGTAGTAAAAAAATGTGAAACCCACCACTGACTCATACCATTACAATCTGTAATTTTGCTCCCAAGATTTTGGTTATCAAAGATCAGTGGATTAGGGTACTGTAGAGATAATTCTGATATACATTGTACTCTTGCTTCTAGTAGCATACCTAAGGAACATAATCATGGGGCTCGGGTTGGATTTTCCTTGGTATTATTATGGGGTAATAAGTTTTTACTTGGAAGAAACTTTCTGAATCCGTGCATTATTGTATTGTTATTGTATTGTATTATTGGCATTTACATACAGTTTTCCAGATGACTTTTGATTATTAGATTTTTGATAATTTTATTACTTTTGATTATTAGATCCTTCCAGAGGATCTAAAATAGGTAAGTGTAGTATATACATGCTGTTCCAAGTAATGCAGCCTTTTCTAATTGATGAGTTGAGATTCTACCCATTCATGTTATATCCAAGAGCTTTTCCATATATATTTTTGTATAGCACCACACACTGATCACTATTTGCACCACAATGGCTGGCTTTTCCCACATCTGTTCAATTTATTTAAAAGGTTTTATATTTTCTTATTTGTCCTAGTTTTTCATTAATCTTTATAGAATAATAACCATTTCTTATGTCTTTGAAACTCTGATGATGTCTCTGGCTTGATATAAGAAGTTTCTAATTGGAAATCACCCAAGATCATAACTTCATTGTCTTTGGCCACTATCTTGATATGGTAAGAAAGTTCTTTATTACTGGTAAATTCTTACCATTGGTGGTATCCCATACCAGGATTAATTAGAAGCTGCCTAGATTCTGAGCCTATACAAAAAGAAATATTACATAAATAAGTTTTTTCATATTAACAGTGTGTCCCATTTTAATCATATTTTGAACATTCACATTGGAGTTCAGTGTTTGTGGGGGTGGGGAATGAACTATATTTCCTGTTCCAATATAGCTGAAATAATGTCTGTCACTGTTGAAATGTCTGGATAGTAAATTGGGCTAGTAATGCTTAGGGCTAATAGCAGAAGCTCTGAACTAGAAATCTACATTTCAAAACTTAGCTCAGCCATGAATAAACTGCTGGGTGGCTTTAGGCAAGGTTCTACTATCTTTTGTCAACCTCAACTATAATAGAGCTTTTGGGGCTATAAGGGAAGAAACTAAATCAATAAATAAAATGGGGATTATGATTAGTGTGAGCCAAAATAAAGTGGGGATGCTATCTCAGTTTTGTTCTTTGAACAAAGTAGTTTTCATCTTGTTTTGGAAAGGGAAAATCCAACTGTGGCAAAGAATTTGAAGCATGTCACATACATCTTTCTCACCATGATAACCAATGTGAATGAGCATATCTTACTCTGCTCTGGTTTTGTGTTATCCAGAGATGAACAAAGAAAAGAAGCCCATAGAAAAGAAAGGGAAAAGAGGAAGATAGGAGAGTGATTCTCTATATCTATTTAAATAGTGAGGCAGATAACAACCAAGAATGTGTAATGTTTATGGAAGTGTTAAAATTAAGATGAGAGGTGGGGTTGTATTTCATTTAGCATTATAGGTAGACATCAGTTGTATGAATCATGGCAAAATATTATTTAGATAGTATAGCTTAGAAAGAAGATGAAAGAGTGACAGGTATCAATCATTTCTATGTTGTCAAGAATCTAAAGCAAGAATCACTTCTGATATATAAAAAAAAAGATTTCACAGAGCTTAGCCTTCTTTCACAGACACACTTTGAAGAATTAGAGAACAACTGCAGTAGCTAGCAAACAAATATATCCATGGAACAGAGAAAGGGAGAAAGAAGAGAAATGATGCAAGGAATTTTGTAACACGGATTAATAATCTGAAAAAGGTTTTGGTAAAAATCAATGTAGATGAAAAAAATATATATCCAAAACCAAATTATAATGCCTAGTAAGTTAATTCAAGTTTTATACATGTGTAACATTTCTTTCAATAGAAGTGTTAATCAACTTCTTACTTTGTAATTAAAACAAACAAAAGAGGAATCTAAAATATTTAGTTAAAAACTCAGTATATATTAATCCAGAGTCGGTTGTGTTAATCCAGAGTTGGTCATTTCATAATTTGGAGTGATTTGCTCCATTTCTCTTCTTTCAGATCAGAATGTGTGACATTCTTTTATAATGATAATTATATCTATACCAAAAGAGATCATATTTTTAATTATTTTAGGATTTGTCCTTTCACCAGATTGGGTCAGTCACTATATTTGGAAGGCAAGAATGGTTGATGTTGCCTGGAACTGCCTTCCCTCATCACAAATATAACAACTGACCATGTTTGACTGCTTCACTTCCAAACTACATATTAAAGTTACTTACATTTAAATTTATTTAAATTTATTTATTTTATTTAAAATATTTAGTTGCCTATCTCTTAATTCTTGACTGCTCCCAACCAACAGTTAAACAGCATCAATATACTATCATACACACACACACACACAGAGAGAGAGAGAGAGAGAGAGAGAGAGAGAGAGAGAGAGAGAGATGCATGCATACATGCATGCATATATGCATACATGCATGCATATATGCATACATGCATAGTTATATACATACATACACTAAATTCTAAATTTACAAACCTTAAAATCCGGCACCAAAGTTAAACTTTCACATCCAGTCCATCATTAAGTTCTCTCATTAGTGTCATTATGTTCATGAGCTTGGGGGAAAAGCCAGGTCTTAGGTGCTTTTCTGATTGCTGAGGACCAGATCAAGAGCAGTTGATCTGTGGTACTGTCAGGCTCCCTACACAGCCAGTTTTCTGTCTTCAATTCCATGTAGCAACCAAACCACTGCTTCACCATCCAGGAGGGCAGGGGTTCAACAAGTTCATGCTGTTATTCAACTATTGTGCAATCCATTCCATTTGTTGTTCCACCACTGTCCCTACCAACACTCCACACTCTTCCAATTCTAGGCTCTCCCAACTCTCCAAACAATTTGAGAATGCATTGCTGGTTCTGCACTGCTCCAGCATCTCTACCAACCTCCACACACAAAATACACATTGATCAAAGATTTTTTCTTTGTTCATGATATTTCCAATTGTCTGGCTTTTCAAAAATCTTTCCATGCACTATCTCTTATCCATAATTCTTTCCTTCTCACTTTGCTAATACTTTCTTATCCCTTTTCTAACATTGCTTTACATACACTAATGTATGTCTAAAATTTGTTGTTAGCTATGTAACATTATACTTATGCACATGAAAATTCATACAACCAGAAATACATTTTGTTGTGTGCTTTCAGACTCTGCTTTTCCTGGTTTTCCAACATTCTACTTTGCATCAAGTGGATTTTTTTTTCTAAAATCCAAGGGACATTTTAAGTAAATAAAACAATTTATCATAAGAACATCAGAAACATGCAAGGACATCTTCCGTTGTGAACTTTTTTTTTGTTTTTGGCAATGCCAATTATTAACTTTTTTTTAAAAAAAATCAGTATGCTAAGTGTTTCCTCTCCATCTGCTACAGGGAACAATGTTTTAGATTATACCTTTGCAATTAGCATCAAATTTTTAAGAGTAACAAATGTTTTTTTTTGTATTCAGGTTTTCTTACTTTTTAATGAGCATTCCCTTTTTGCTCAAAGATAGCATAATCTTTACTTCCAGAACTGGCTATATAAATGGATTTTTTAATAAATAATAATAATGCTATGTGTACTGGAATAGTTAAAATAAAAGTGCAATTATAGTATTAACATTTGCACTGTATAATTGATAGAATGTGGGTACTTGTCAGGCCCAAGCCAAGAGATAACACAGTGTGATCCAGTTGAATCTAATCCTTCATTTGCTTGCACATAATAGACAGAATATTGCCAAGCTAAAGCTACTAAAATATCCTAATATAGAGTATGGTTACTCTGAACCTATTCTCCCTCTCCCATACAACACAATTATACAGAATAATTATAGGGCTGTAATATCACAATAAGTTATAATTACTTCTAAATATTATTTTTAATAATACATAATAAATAATAGTCCAGAGATATTTCACAAGAAGAGTCCTCCATTCCTCTACCCACAATAAAATTACCTTATGCCACCAGACTTGAAATTTTGGGCTTAGACAACTTAGAACTAGACCGAACAACAACTTAGATCAGACTGAAGATCAGACTTTGGTCTGATCTAAGCATAGTACCTAAAATTATCTGCTACAATGTCCTACCTATCAATGACTACTTTTTTTTTTTTTTTAATTCCATTTATACCCCGCCCTTCTCCGGAGACTCAGGGCGGCTTACAACTTTTTTTGAGCA
>JANHFM010001724.1:10888-23106 GCA_032468115.1 Grayia smithii | reverse complement strand
CACCGCCGACTTTGACAGTTTGGAGCTTTGACCGGGTGAACAGAGAACTGCAATAACCCCTTAAAAGAGACCTGTCTTGTCTGTTTCCCTGGTGCGAGCCGACAGAATGTTTTTCTTTGCATAACAGCTCATTTTTATAAAAATAGGTTTACTACACATAATAAAGGGTTATTTGTACTAACATTACATTGTTACTGGTAATATATGCATTAGTCTGTCCATTGTACTTTTGCTTTGTTATTTTTTAAAGAGGGTGGGTGGGAAAAATCTCATTCCACCTTTAGTATCTTCCAGCTATATTGTTACTGGCACTAATAGTACTTACTGGAAAACTGCCAAACCCAGGGAAGAGGTATTGAAAAATGAGGTTCCCATGAGGTAGTTAGTATTGGAGACATTGATTGAAAAAAATGCCATTTCTCCTTTTCCTTTCTTCTTCTGCCCTTACATATGTGATCTGATTACTGTCTAATACTGTTGCTTGACTATTTTTCAGGCTGTTAATCCATAAGGAAAACCACTGCAGGAATTTTGGTACCAAGACAATTATTGAATTATAGTTGAAAGCTAAGCTGTTTTCTTGTTCTTGTTGTTGTTATTTACATTTCAGATTCCAAGAGAATCTGGACAAAACCATTATTTCTGCTACAATATTGAAGTAATCACCAATTTTATTTTTGTCTTTTACTGAACCCGTAATCCCATACATCAAGGTGGAGTCGGGGCAACTGAATGGAGCTGAATGTTTACTGGCTGGATGCCCTGCCAATGTAGTGTTAATAGCAGATAATTACTCATTGTGTCCAGAGAGAGAAATATCTGCTGCTACTTAGGATCGAACTCACAGCCTCCTGATTGTGAGTCAAGAGCTCCACCTCTAGGCCACTGCACCACCCTAACTAATAACCAAATATGACACTAATAAATGTAACTGTTATGATTTTAATCTACAGCTACATTGCATAGTCCCTTTTTTTTTCCAGATGATGTATGCATTTAGAAAAATGTACAGTAGGAAAAAGTATAGACATGTGTAGGAACACACATTGACATGCACATTCCTATTCAAGAGAATAAGAACAAAAGTTTTAGTTTGGTGTTAAGAATAGGAAAAAGAAGAAATGAAAAATATAGGATTAGAGAGAAGGACTACTTGTGAGTAAGAAAAATGCACAAACCTTGTGTCACTGTAGTCCTTTATCTATGGGAAATTATAGCTTCTGCAACTAACAACAACAGAGTCATACCGTAGCTTGTAGAGAGTGTTTGTATTGCAAAGGATTCAAGAGTGTCTGATATAATCTCAAACATATACAGGCATGTGCAAATGCAGATGGGGAAAGGATGGCAGTTTTTATCAGCAAAGAAATTGTCCAATTAATCTTTGGTGCAGGGCAGGGGGAAAGTTGAAGATTGAATTGCAGAAGAAAAGACTGGATTCAGGTGTTAAGCTGGAGATATCTGGATAAGAGGTCATATCAAGCAGCAGAAAAACACTGAGAGAAACTGTTCCGTGAGACTTTTTATAGAGATAGCTATTGCTTGTAGGCATTTTACAAGAAGGGTGAAAAAAATACTCCGTTTCAATTACTTGAGATGAACTACTGCATTTAAAGGAGTCTGATCAGTAAGTTATGTACAAATGTTTATATTGACAAGGAATTTCTCCCATTGAATTCAGTAGCTTACTGTTGTTTAAAGCTTTTAAACTATAAACAATAAAGCTATAGCTAAGTTGTACTGCCTGTATATTTATGTTTTAGGAACATAAATATAGGTATTTTAGGTGTCTTAGGTAAACAAGACACATACAAAGAAACCAAGATAATTACATCAGGATATTATATGATGGGGGAAGTGACTGGCCAGTATTATAAATGTACAATGACCAGTCAGCATTATTTATGTATGTGGGTGTGTGTATACAAATATAGGTAGTTCTTAGTTTATGGCCACAACTGAGCCCAAAATTTATGTTGCTAAGTGAAACATTTGTTAAGTGAGTTTTTCCCCATTTTATAACATTTGTTGCCACAATTGTTAAGTGAACCACTACAGTTGTTAATTTAGTAACATGGTTATTAAGTGAATCTGGTTTCTATATCGACTTTGCTTGTCAGAAGGTTGTAAAAAGTTAACGTCTGACTCTGGGATGCTGTAACCATCATAAATACGAGCCATTTGCCAGGCATCTGAATTTTTATCATGTGACTACAGAGATGCTGCAATGTTGTAAGTGTGAAAAAGTGTCATAAATCCCTTTTTTTGAGCACCATTATAACTTTGAACATTCACTAAATGAACTGTTGTAAGTCGAGGACTACCTCTAGTAACTAGTGTTTACACAGACTTGACTATAAACAAACCTATTTTTGGACTGATTGAAGGATTTGTGGTTACTTAAGTTTTAAGGATGCCCAGAACAATGCTACTAATTCTGGACTATCACTCTGAGATTGGTGGCTAATGTGTACAAATGACAGGGTGGCTTGACAGACTCTTTGGAAACATATGTCTCCCAGAACTCAAAACATGATTTTAATGATACTGAAATCTTCTGTACTCTGAGCATTTGCTTTATTGTATGTGAAACTAAGTCTTCTTTAACTTTTACAAGCATATCTCCTTGTGGAAATGATCCAAAAGGACAACAAATAAAACTCTTAGGGGATGTAAATTAAACTTCTAGGACTACAGTTCACTGACAATATTTTTTTTGTTCACAATTTAAAGAGTTGCCCATTTGGGGTGGATTTCTTCCCTCTCACAATCTTATAGGTTGATAACATTTGAGTATGTGGGCAAAGCATCAATCTATAGAGCTGGGTGTATTTACCAAGATGAAACAGTTTTGGCAGCAGCAAAAGACATAGGTTGACACAAGAGGAGCAAAGATGGTATGCTCGCTCATTTATTTGGGCAGCTGCAGTTAACAGCCAACTGGATTATTGGGAAAGAAAGAAAGAGGAAGAAGGAGGGAAAAGGTAAGCTGATACACAAAATGTCAATCAGATTAAAACATTAGCAAGCAGATGAACAGTTAGGAAGACATTTTAATTAGTTGGCAGACAGGCATGCAAGTGACTTCACACAGTAGTGATGGGAGGTGCCCTAAAATGCTTCTTGGGAGGCAGTTAGCTAACCTAGTAGGCAGGCTGAGATAGGAGGATCTGGCAGTGGCCTGCCATTTATTGGACCATTATGCATTATATTGCCTTGTCTGTATTTTCCTTTACTGTTGTGGTAGAGACAGACTTGGAGAGTGACAGGAGCCCTGACTAACTGGAACTAAAGTACCATTTTGGAACTGCTCTATAATAGCAATGTTTTCTTATTCACAAAACAGTAATTTTTTACTTTCTCAAAAGCAATATACATTTGACAAGACCAATTATCACACTCCTGCCCTAAACTTAGCACATTTGGAGAGACAAGAACCATTTTCCTGTCCCTACATAAAAAGAAAACAATGCATTAGCATAGTGATTAAGAGCCATTACCTTGCTTCCCATCCTCCTTACCAACAGTATACATTTTGCAGTATACATTTTGAAGCAACCATTAATTCAGCATTGAGATTTAATTGTGTACCTGCCCACAGCAAACAAAAGAAACAGTAGTCATTCACACAATCTGAAGAGTCAGGACTATAAAAGTCATCATGTAACACCAACATCTCCAGGAATTCAGATACATAGAAGTGCAATGGTTTGTCACAACACCTGTTCTAATAAACAGGTGTTCTTAAAACGAATATCTATTGGCAGGCATGATATCCTGTATCTGCCTTATAACACTTGTACTATTTGATAACTTTCTTTATAATCCAAGAAAAAGAAAGCAAAGCATATTCTATCCCTTTTTGTCTCTTTCCAAACAGAATATACAAGCAAATACTATATAAAAAGTCAAACTGAGGAAAAAAAGACAAATTAAAATCATGAACTGCAAAAACTGGAATAAACAGAGTTTAATAAGTTTAATAAGAGTTTAATAATAATCTATACTGGCCATGTATACATGTCTGTTTTCTCATAACTTTCAATCTTTGTTATTGCCAGGTTCTCTATACATGAACAGGACAATGCCACATTATAGATTGTTAATAAGAACTAAAAAGCAGGAGAAAATCTATCAGATCTATAGAGTGATTCTCAGTCCTTTGATTTACTTCATTGTTTAATGTTGTTCCAAGCTTCTATTTGTGAATATGCTTTTATGGGGTGTTTTCACAAAAGTTGCAATGAATTGAAGCAGCCTTTCAAAGCTTTGCACAATTCTAATGTAACTCGACCATCTAACTCCACCATAAAAGTAATTTAATTGTACCATTTTTATTCATTTGAACGCCAGTACAGATGACCTTCATTAAAAGGAAAGAACTATAGCTTGGAGCTTCTTACCAAGACAATCCAGTATCTGAAAGTATTTTGTTAGTTGGCATTTGAGAAGGAAATTTACATAGTAATTCTTTTAAGTTTATAGAACTCTAAGTGGAATTTTAAATAGCTCAAATTGGTACCAAGCTGTTTAAAAGATAAAAAATATATATAATTTAAAGAAATTAAACATGATGCATATAAAATTGCTATTCTGATTCCCAACTTCCATAATCTTGTTATCATCTTGATAGTGGTGCTGCACACCAACTGAGATGCTGAACACACTGTGACTTCTATGTATTTTTAGATTGAATATGATGTTGCACAATAGTTTTCAGTAAAATAGCAGTAGTATGGTGACCTTGGCCCAGTCACATTGTCTCATCCTTAGGAAGTTGGCAATGGCAAACAACTTCTGAAAAATTTTGCCAAGAAAAATGCAGGGGTTAATTCAAGCAGTCACTAAAGCCAAAAAACTGTCTCAAAGATATGATATGCATATGCACATGTCCGTGTGTGCACACACACAATGGATATCATTTTCATTTAAATTAAATTACAAATGTTTATATATGAGCACACATATATGTTACACATAGCATACATACACATAAACATATACACAAATAAGAGTTAGATCCTGGTTTTCATTAAATTATACACCTATCTAGTGCAGGAATCTATTCCTGTTATATACTTAACAAAATGGACATCCAACTAGTGGAAACCAGTTTTACCGGGATACCAGTTTTACCTGGATATCAGTTTAGCTGGATACCAGTTTCACCCAGATCGGTGAACCACTGGTGGTGGTGGGAGGCTCCGCCCACTCACGCCGGATGCTTCTATGCAGGCGCAGAAGAATAACAAGTGTGCACAAGTGTGCGTGTGTGCACAAGCAAACCAGTAGTGACGGGTTTTACAACCCACTACTGCATCCAACCTCTGCTTAAATTACACCCACAAAAGAGAGTTCCAGTTCTATTGTTGATCAGCTTTGTAATTTCCCCCCATTTAAATCTACCTGAAATTTGCTTCCTTGTAATTTAAACCCGTTGTTTCTTATCCTACTTTTGGAGCAACTCTGACTCATTACCTCATCTACACACAGCCCTTCAAATATTATAAACTAACTCATACACTGTATCTCTTTATTATCGTCTTGACTGCACATTTGTAGGAACTTCTTTTGTCGATTTAGTTCCAAAACTGCAGTACTCAGAACTGGATGCAATATACTTGCTGTAGTTTGATCAACACTAAAGAGAGAGGAATTATGACTTTTCTTGATCTTGAAACTACTTTTCTATAGTTGAAGCCTACAACTGCATTTGTTGTTTTGTTTTGCAACTATGTAACACTCTCCATTCATTCTCAATTTGTGATCTATCGAGACCCTCAGTTCTTTTTCACATATATTAGGGTACTGAAAAATACTGTTTATTTATTCTGTAACTTTCTGGAAAAATGAAATTGACAGTCATCTGACTGAGGAATTTTTGTGAGGTTTGGTTTACCTGGCATTTCAAAATATGTGCATGTAGTTGTAGTTTTCTAAGTTTTTCACAGGAACACGGGCTTTATTGAGAATATAATATATCCTTCATATACAATGTATGTAATTCTATTTACTTTTTAGGAAGATGACTATTATAGATACATTATTGTGTATAGTTTATCTTATTTGTGCAAATACTTCATGATAGCCACAATAGCATCACCATGGTTTCTTTTACAAAACACATATATCTGCAGCCACGGTCTATTTTTATTTTTTAAGAATGCATCTTAATATAAAACTTAGAAACACTACTAGAAAAAAATATGATGCTCGATATTGGCATTTTTCTCATAATGAGGTACTTTCCCATTTACCTTAATTTTAGTTATGCATTTTTAAGTGAAGAGGTTGTAGAGATAAAATATCTAACTAATGTGTGTTAGTAATTAAAGTGTTAACTATATGAATTACATGTGACTTGCCTTCTGTATTATGCTCCTCCCTCTTGCTATAAAAGCTTGTGCACAAGCTTGTTCTCCCTCCTTCTTGAATTTGCCTACAAAGAAACAGAACATCATTAACATCATATATACTTTTCTTGAAATAAAATTTTTTAATGAATCATCGTGTGCAGAAATTATTGGGCCTGATCCTCTACCTCAACAAAATTTGCTTCATGTTTTGTTGCTAGATATACTAAATATCATTCCCCCACTATTTTGTTTCTTTACTCCAGAAGAATTTCACAACTCCACTGTGTTTGTTGATTATTATAGCAAATGATTTATGAAAATCACTACATGTTTTGACCCATGAGTTCAGCACCAGCAGAGTCCTAATTGAGACATGATAACGTGAAAAGTGGAAATAAATGGTGATTCTTATCAGTGAGAATGTTTTTTTTCTACACACTTAGAACTTTTGATAACTGTTTTTGGATGGTTTCTGTGATCACTTTTCCAAGGCACTGAAAAAACTAACTGGCATTAGTGAACCCACAGGTAGATTCCCTTAGTTATCTCAGTGTCTGGAAACAGTTTAATGAAGTTGTCATTCACAATGAATTGTAAATCATGAAACAATTAAAACAGAATCTTGAAAACTAATTCTGCATTCATTGCTTCCTAACAGTGGGTTGTGTAGCTTAAACAATCATCAGCACTTGGGAAGTTCTTGAACTCTTGACTGTCTGCATTTGTCTCAGGCTTGACAACTGCAAGCCAAAATTTAAACATACCTGGTCAGATTGTAAATTTCAATTAATGTCTAAGTGAACTGAAGCTGCCACAGCCTCCTCATGGCACAAAGTTAAATACAACAATTTTTGGCAAATCTGATGCATATTTATTACTTAGATGCAGTTGTTTACAGATTCAGAATAAATAAACAGTGATTTATCCTGGCTGCTCATGCTATTCCAATTGCCGTTTCCACTAATCTTAGCCTATTTTCCTTACTTATGCCTCCTGCTTCCTGCATGCCATCCCTTTCGCCAGCACCATTCATACCACAATAAGCTGTTTCCCCATTCCATCTTCCTGCACATCTTTTAACATGTGATGACATTTACTTTTTCTCTTCTATGATAAATATATGCATATATATGCATATGCATAAGAAGAAATTCAATTCTCTTGTAGGCTCAGACTAGTGTTCAGACCATTGCAACCACTACCTTGCAATGCTGAAGAGGATGGAGAAATGCATAACTAGCTGCCCAAAACACCTTTCTACTTATAAGGAGACCAACGGTAATCTCTCTTTCTGATATGCTGCTTCAGTACAGGTAGGGGACTTTTGCTGCAAGGAAGATGTGAGCATGCTATCCAGCCCTGTATTCTGACATGGTATTGTAAATCCTGAGAGGACACCCATTATGATGTAGACACCAAAGTATATCTTGGCTCTTTTTCAGAGTCACCTTCAAAGAGCAATACTAACCACTTAAAGCAGGAGGTTTCCCTGCTTTTCATCTCCATTGCTTCAAGCAACTGAGAGGGGTGCCCTGTTTGCCTAACCTTCACTGCCAGGACCGCAGGTGCATTTGATTCCCCGAAAGATTTCCCTTTGGTTCATCCCCAAGAGAGATTTTATATCGCTCTTTGACATTTGTTGCAGTCACATTGCTTCAGTTCTACTTGGACTCTCTTCACTCTTGAATCTCTGGGGAACTAAAAATAATACCTCCTTCAACAGTTGGTGCTCTCAGGGTTGGCTACAACTTGCTTTTGGAGGCACATTTCTGTGAATCGATGTCCATTTTGAAGCAAAGAAAAATAGATTGGGGACATCATGACTTCTGTGGCCCACAGAAGTTCAGGGATGCAAATTCACAGCTTCTTTAATGGAGTTTTGGAAGTGGGCAATATACAGACCATTGTAAAAATAAATAAATAAATAAATAAATAAATAAATAAATAAATAAATAAATAAATAAATCTAGCTATCAATTATCAGACAATTTGAGCTTTATTTGACTCGGATGTACAGCTGAAGTCTCTTACAATGGAAGTCTTCAACTCCCGGGCTGTGACCTATAGGAACCGGGCCATGTGAGTGGTGGGTTGGCATGCATATGCATGCACAACTCAACTTATATGAGTGGTGGGCCAGCATGCGATGCACAGCTCAACTCAATGTAAGTTGAGTTTAATTGTAAGCCGCCCTGAGTCTCCGGAGAAGGGCGGGATATAAATGGGATTAAAAAAAAAAAACTCATGTGAGTGGTGGGCTGGCATGCATGGGTATGGGCAGTTCAGCTTATGCAAGTAGAGCTGCGCAGGTGCATGTGCACACCAGCCTGCTGCTTATACAAGTTGAGCTGTGCATGCATGTGTGGGTGCCAACCCACCACTCAACCACCCCTGCTGGGCTGCCAAGCCATAAAGGCATTGGGGGGGAGGGTCAGATCTTGCCCTCTTGTGTTTACATAATGACTCCAGACTAATTCCCTGTTTGAGTGCTTCTTCCAACTGTTTGCTTCCCAACATCGGATAATTTTGGCCTTGTCCTTCTCTCTCAACTGAATGAACTTCATAGGTTTTGCAGCAAAAATTGGAGGAGAGAATTTGAGCTCCTAGAGGAAATGTAGGATATAATGCAAAGAGACAAACAAGCAATTAGAAGAACTACATCTAATCATTATGAGATTTTGCAAAATATTAAGAATGACTGATTTCAGAAATGATGCCATTGTTTCGGTTTTCACCCTTATCCACCTAACAACAACAAAAAAGTCCACAATATTTTTATTTGCTTTTGTGGGTGGCATTTCCAGGTTTTTTATATTATCTAGGAATTCAACAGATGTGCAAGAGGGAGGCTGAGTGTGCATATTAGCACACTAACAAATGGAGCCATAGATTCAGAGTGGATTAATGTGGTACTCAAATTACAGCTGTCTCAAAAGGAAAAAAAAGTATAAATGGGTAACATTAACTGAATAATAAGAGAACTTGTAAATAATGTAGCGCATTTAAGTGGTTTCCCATACATGATCTCAGCAGGGAAAATGAATTTTGGAGGGATAAGGGGCAAGATAGTGCTTATTTTCTAATGAGGCATATTTTATTTATTTCTTCTTTCAATTGTTTTTTACAGGTTTAAAGTAGTATTTTAAAGTTGTTTCAATCTTTGTTCTGCTGTGAAGAGAAAACTAGCAATAGGGAGTATATGACCGCAAAGGTGAAAATTAATAATGGCTTTCTGTATAAATTCAACGCACATAATAAGTATAGGTACACATTTACACATCAGCACTGACAAAGCAATCTCCAGGCTATGGCTCTACACTGAATATCCCCTCTAACGTATAATATCATCACAGCCACAGGACAGTAACAAGATCAGGAATATCCCTCTCTTTCATTGAGGAATGCAGGTTCATCTTTTCTTGGAAAAAGAGGGGAAAGGGATTTTAACAGAATTGTAACATTAATTCACTGGTCTCTTTCTGGATAGATTTAGCTTCTGGGCATTGAGTTTTTCTGGATTAGAACAGCATTCCATTGAGATACAATTCAAAGGTGAGAAAAGTAAGGTCCTGCACTTAGGCAGGAAAAAGTAAATACACAGGTACAGAATAAGCAGTATCTGACTCAGTAATGGTAACTGTGAGAGGGATCTAGATGTCCTAGTGGGCATCCACTTAAGTATGAACCAGCTGCCAAAAAAGCCAATGCAATCCTAGGCTGCATCAACAGAGGGATAGCATCACGATGACGAGAAGTGATAGAACTGTTCTATATTGCACTAGTGAGTCCACATTTACAGTTCTGATCACCATGATACAAATAAAGATGCTGAGACCCTAGGAAGAATTAAGAAAAGAGCAACAAAGATGACAAGGAGTCTGAAGGCTAAACTATATGATGAATGGCTAAGGGAACTTGGTATGTTTAGCCTAATGAAGAAAAGGTTCAGGGATGACACGATAGCAACTTCCAATACTTGAAGGGCTATCACAGGGAAGAAAGGGTTTGTTTATTCTGCAAAGCACCCTAAAGCAGGACAAGAAGTTAGGGATGGAAGATCCAACTTAGAACTAATGAGAAATTTCTTGACAGTGAGAATAATTAATCAGTGGTACCATTTACCTTTGGAAGTTGTTGGTGCCCTGTCATTGGAAGTCTTCAAGAAGAGACTAGATAGACATTTGCTTGGGATGGACTAAGGACTCCTGCACTGGGCAGTTTGGACTAGAAGACCTTTATGTTCTCTTCCAGTCCTGTGATTCTATGAGTTCAACATCTTGTTTCCAGGATAGGAAGGAATTGTTCTGCTTGTATTTCCTGTAAACTGTATTACTCCTTCGCAATAGCTCCTTCAAACTCTTTCTACTCCAAACTATTGCTGCTTATTGGATTTCTAAGTTCAGGATGAGAGAGTTTTGTTTTGTCTTAACAGCCTAAATATGAGAGGAGATAGGCAAAGGAAAACACAGACAAAGAATCAACCTAGCGCCTTCAGTAGATACTAAGCTGTTCTGATGCGTGATTGAGGTCCCATCCCAGGATCCCTCACAGATCCGTTACCTCTTATGCCATGAGTGTGGTATATTTCTTCCCTACCAACATAAATTCAACCCGATGGACCAAATACTATACCTTCCAAAATATTCCAAAATGTTACTCATCACTAAAAACGCACATTAACAACTACCACTAAGAGAAGAAGCAAGATGGGGATGGGATGATATCATCACCTCTGACTGAAAGCACTCCACACAGAGAAATTGTGTAGGAAATGGGCAAAACCCCATTCATTCCACAATGTGTTGCAGGTAGGCAAGGTGGGAAGGCTGGGAGGCTCACCAAAACCCAATATACAAATATGCCTGGAATTAATTTTTTGTATTTGGAGTAAAACATGGCTGATAACACATACCCAAAGAGGGGATTCCTAGGTGCTCCCTTTTGATTTGAGAGCAAACCATTTGGGGGCATGGGAGCTTAATCTCAAGAAGGGAGGGGGGCAAGGAGAGAGATTTGCCTGAACAAAATCAAAAGGAGTTTCTATTTCATATTTTCTGTTTAAAATGCCTTGTCATGGATTGTGTGGAAGAGACTGACAGGAACCGAGACAGCAGCCATTGACAGATGTAGCTTGAAAAAAGAGAGGAGAATGAAATTGAGGGAGGGATTTTGGATGAAGACCCCAAAGGAAGGTGGAGAACAGCCCAGGTCTGAAAAGCAGAGTGAAACTTCAGATCAATGGAGAGGTAGGGGAGTTTTCTGGAGTATGGAGGTGAAGGAGGGGAAGCTGGATTGAGACTCAGTAGCCTCCAGGGAAAGGATTAAATTGCCTCCAAGCTAGATGCTAGAAAGCTGGTTGCTTACCTTTAAAATAAAGTAAGCCTTTACTTCTTTAATTGGTTTTGCCTTATTATCATTGCAACAATACAAAATTTGACTACTGCATGAGTGGCGGCTGGATTTGAGTCCTGAAGAAGATTGTTCACAGAGAAATTATCTAGTCTTCCTAGAAAATTCTCTAATAGATGGAGAATGTATGTTGATCTGATGTCCCTGTAGAACTTGCAGTGCAAGAAGACATGTAAGATGTCTCCCTCCCCCAATGACAACACTGTAGCAAGTTAGTGAAAACTTGGGGAAGCTTTGACATTTTGAGGATTTGGAAACATATTCCTATAGTTCAGTGGTTCTCAACCTTCCTAATGCCACGACCCTTAAATACAGTTCCTCATGTTGTGGTGACCCCCAACCACAAAATTATTTTTCTTGCTACTTCATAACTGTGATTTTGCTACTATTATGAATTGTAATGTAAACACCTGAAAGGCAGGTGTTTCCTTGACCTTTCTCACAAGCGCAATG
>JANHFM010001723.1:105748-140650 GCA_032468115.1 Grayia smithii | reverse complement strand
GAAGAGGAAGAAGAAGAAGAAGAAGAAGAAGAAGAAGAAGAAGAAGAAGAAGAAGAAGAAGAAGAAGAAGAAGAAGAGGTGCACTGTTTCCCTAAAATAAGACCCTGTCTTATATTTTTTGAACCCCAAAATAAGTGCTTGCCCTTATTATTTTGGGGCATGTGGAGCAAGACAGGGCTCCCCTTGCAATCTTACCTGATTTCCAGCTCTGTCTCCCTAACCCTAACTAGAGGAAATGGCAGGGACCAGCTATGCATATGTTTAAATATTTTCAGGGAGGGCTTATTTTTGGGGGGAGGCTTATTTTAGCGCATGCGCCCAAAAGCCCAATTGGGCTTATTATCCGGGGAGGTCTTATTTTGGGGAAAACAGGGTAGGTGAATGCCTTCAATCCTTAATATAAAAAAACAAAGATGTATCTTAATAACCTTCAATCTTTCTTAACCTTTAAGAATTTTAAATAAACAGGAAAAGCAAAATTTTGGCGATAGAAAATTTTAAATTGTTTAAGTGTTTGGAAATATTGGAATATTGGATTTTGAATTTTAAGAAATTAATTTCAAATTTCTTGAAAATTAATTTGAAAGATTAAATGCATTTTTGTGAGAAAGAAAAATTGTTTTTGAAATTGGGGGCCTAACAGGAAAAGCAAGTTATAATGGTTTTTAGAAACATTTTTGAGGAGCCGCACTGGGACTTTGAATCAATAATGTTAGCTATGTTGTAACTACTTGGGAAAACGCTATTCCCAGAAGAAAATGTTATAGAAAATGTTATGCAACAATAAAGTCCATCCAAGAATTACATAGATATAAATTTGAACAAGAGTTGGTCATTAGATCTAGAAAAAAAAATGGACGAGACTTTAAAATTTAAGAAGAAAATAAAAATGACAATTTCAGAGAGCAATTGTAACGATTTCTTTTTGCTGGACTTACAAAGTAGTCTCTTTAAAGTATTGAAGAAATTCAAAACAAGAATCAACAATCATCTGAATGGATTAAAGAATAAGATTATTTTATGTAAAAAGGAACACGATTTGATCAGGGTTAAAATGATACATGATTTGCTGACATTGAACTATAAAAATGTGAATCCGATTTGCTACAATTAATGTGATGTTTAAGCCTTTTTCCATTCAGTTAGTTGATGCCTCCTAATCTGACGGCATTTAAAGTGACTTTTTGTGTCTGTCTTCTTACTTAAAGTAAGCAATTTTTGTGAGCTCATTCTCTTTAAAAGAGAAATTATCCCTCTTTGCATTTCAGTCTTTTGTTCATACTGGATACTGGAACTCCTTATACTGTCATAATATAGATGCGATTTGAGGGTGAGAAGTTCCTTTCTTTGGTGGTTTTTTGTTTTGTTGTTGTTTCTCTTTTGTTCTTCTTTGCATTCTTGCATCTTTTTCTTTCTTTTTTTTAAAATTTGTATTACTTACTATTATAATTAAAATGTTTAATAAAATTACTTCTAAAACTTGGAGATGTAGATAGCAAGATGTAGAAGACAGTTTTGTTGGCTCCAGGAAGAGTTAGATTGCCAACTATAAATTAAAAGAATGGTCTAAAGTACCCAATATCAACCACCATCAGATAAGTCTGCCAAGCCTTTCCAATAGAGAAGAGGCTCCACAGAGGAATATTCCATGATTGGTACATGGAAACAAGAAGTTGTTTCAAAATCTTCATAATAATTCAACTTCTAAGGAAGTGAGAAGTGAATTTTCTGCATTTGGGCATTCAGCTATTTTTCGAAAATAGGTTTTGTGTAAAATTGAATTCCCAACATTATGTCCCAATTGAAAAAAAAAATCACAAAGATGGTGGTTGTATAAATAAAAGAGCACAGATGCAGAGATGAAAACAAGCTGGATTCTTTTTATTACTGTGGTCTGATTTCTATTCCAATGGTGCCTCAAGACATCACTTTCTCCAGTATGACTCAGGCCATAAACTTTTCTCAGAAGCAATAAAGGCTGGAAAATGAATGCAAACTCAGGGTGACATTCTAACTGCACATTCCAGCCCTGATCATTTTGTTTGTTTATTTCTGTGCATATACGTGTAAAATGTTTGTAGGCATTAGAAGTCTACGTAGCCAAAACCCAGATGATATTTTTTTATTTATTTATTTATTTATTTATTTATTTATTTATTTATTTATTTACCCCATTTCCCCCAAAATAAGACATCCCCTGATAATAAGCCCAATCAGGCTTTTGAGCACATGGGAATAAGGCCCATGGGTTCAAAAAAATATAAGACAGGGTCTTATTTTCAGGGAAACATGGTATTTAATTAATTAATTAATTAATATTACCACCTATTTGCCCATGGTGACTCAAGGCGGCTTACATAATTTACAACCACATTAAAAAACAATAAAATTAATAAAAGAATTAAATATAATTTAATTTAAATATAATAAAATCATCCCCCTCCTCCCACCCCAGTGACAGCAGATCACACGAGTCATTTAACAGGCTGCATCCCAGTCTGGGCTCCCCAGTCCCACAGGCAGAACCAGGTCTTCCCAAACTGGAGATGTTCCCCCAGTCACGCCTCTCCAGGTGAAGGCTGAACATCCTTGACTCCCAGAGAAAGGAATGTTGTTATGGCTATATATCTCCACCAACTCCATGCAACCCCCCTGTTGTGGCCCACCAGCAGCCAGCAGAGCTGGCAGCAGATTCGGACAGTGAGGAGATTGGGGAGGAACGTGGGCCTGTCCTGGAGTCTGGGGAAGGCTCAGACAATGGCTCTGAGTCGGAGGCAGAACGGGGGCCAGGGTCATCTGGTAGTTATGTGCTGCCTATGGAGCCTCCAGAATCTGACATCAGAAGAACAGTGTGAGCCTGTTCCAGTGTGCGCATGCGCAGAGCTGCCAGAAGAAAAGAACAATTAAGAAAAAAAAGGGCAACTTGGGAGTAAGGCTTGGAGATGATTGGCCCCTCCCATAAGACATAAATGGATGTGAGCCTTTGCAGGAAGCAATTAGTTCATATAGTCAATTCAAGCTCTGAGAAGTCCGTTTGATTCTGTGCTCCATTTGGCCTTGCAAAACTAATTAACAATTAGGTCTCTGGCAGCATTTCAAGGGAGATAAAGGTGGGTGCTTATCAGCATTACCCTGAAAGACTGTGTCAACTTGAGCAGACATCTGTCGGAATCTTCACAGACTGTTTGTGAATCATTACGGGCTGTGAATGACCATAATCCACAGTGGTCTCAATAAAAGAGGTTTTTTGAGACTAAGTTTGGGCTGTTTACTTTCTAAGAAGCCTAGGTCAGAACACTCCTTCCCGTTTTCCCACAGCACCAAGCGCTGAAGATCCAAAGAAAAAGATGGCCTCCAGGGCTGACAGGGATCTGTAGCCATCTTCTTTGCTAAAGCAGATCTCATTTTACCCAGATGTGTTCGCTGTAGTTCTACGTGATGCCATTGTCCTTGTGAACTGAGATTGGAAGTGACAGATTTATTTTTCATAGTATCCATCATTTCTCTTCTCGCTCCTTTGACCTTTTCAGTCGACTCCTTTTCCAGCCTCTCTTTTCCAGCCTTTCTGTGTAGTGGAGGCAGATATACAGTACATTTGGCTTGAGCCTGTTTTAGAGAACTGTTATGTACAGCTGCCCTGGGAGGGGAAAAAAAGAAACCTGACTGCAACATAATAGTTTTCTTTTAAAAAAGAAAAGAGGAAAATGGGGGAAAAATACATATTCCTGTGGGGTTTCATTTTTCCACATCCCTGCTATTGAACTACAATGAGCTTTATATCAAGAGCAAATTAGTCAGACTGCTTCAGTCAAAGTGATTCTCACATTTGCTGCCTGGACTTTAGACTACTCGAACAGAGAGAATGTGGAGACTGAGAGAGCTCCTTCCTTTTGTTATCTGTTCCATGCCTACTGTCTCATCCTGAACGGTGGTGTGAGTTGTATCATCTAGCTAATTTACCTAAGAGGTTATTTATTGGAGCTAAAAAGATCAGTGGCCAAGATCAACCAGTCCTTTTTCTTTCCAAACTGCTTGCTCTGGCTCCATCACTTCACCTGACTCTCCTCTTTCCAATCTCTAAATGCTATAACTGATGCCCATGCCATGTTTGAGGAGGAACGCATGGCTAAGAAAATACCAGCTTTCCTTCCTTTCCTTGTATTACGTTTCCCTTCTCTTGTTTGATGTGCTACATCTTTAACCGAGCGGTCAGGTGAAGATCTGTGAGAGTGATGGAGAAAAGAAGAGGAAATGTGGAGAGATGAAGAAGGGAGAAGAAGAAACAAAAATGAGATGAGAAAACAAAAAGAACTTAAGAGTAGAAGGAATGGAGGATGAAAGGAACCAAGAAATCTTGAAGATGGACTCTGGAAAAAAAAATACACATTAAAGTCCCAAAGGTGCTTTTTCAAGAAGCAACTGGACTTTCTGATTTTTCTTTGAAGACATTTCGTTTCTCATCCAAGAAGCTTCTTCAGCTCTGTCTGGATGATGGGGAATGGAGGAATTCTTCCATTCAAATCCTTCCATTCCCCATCATCCAGCCAGAGTTGAAGAAGCTTTTTTGGATGAGATGTGAAATGTGCCAATATTGGAGTACAATCAGCATGATTGGGTAAGGATGGAAACAACAAATAGTTTTGGAAAGGTGCCAACAGCAAGACACTGAGGTAAGATGGCAGCATCAGCAGAGGGCTGTGGAGAATGTCCTCGTAGCCCAAAGGTCATGGTGGAGAAGACTTCATTGGACCTAAGAGATTTGGAAGACACTCACACCCACACCCAGTAGATGGCCAACTGGTCAGCAGTAGCCATCAGGAATCCAACAAATTTAGGAGAGTGCAGCACAACCTTAAAAAAATGCACCAAATGTCAAAAGGCCTAAGCCAAATAGACCAGGTGCATCAGAAATTGTAGCACCCAAAAAAGGAGGCAGCAGTTATTGAGCCTTCTCTTCTAATCACCACCACAGACAAGCTACAATCATCATATGTCAGATACACCAACCCTCCGTTAGCAACCTTTCAATAAATGTCATGCAAATGATGCTTGGGTGGGGGAAGACTAAAGAAAGTCTAAGGCAGTGGATCTCAACCTGTTGGTTGGGCTCCTTTGGGGGTTGAACGACCCTTTCACAGGGGTCACCTAAGACCATCAGAAAACATGTATTTCCGATGGTCTTGGGAACCGAGACACTGCTCTTCTATCAATATAGGCTCAATATAAGGGGTCCCGGGCTGGCGCAACACAATTGAAAGCGAATTGAAGAGGAGGAGGCAGCAGGAGGAGGAGGTGAAGGCACCACGGCAGCAGCAGCAGCAGGGCTAAGAGTCATCAGCCTCAAGCAAATGGCAGAAGCAGGAGGGCAGGGAAGCGAGGCGGCGCAGGAGACAAGGCGGAACTGCCACCAGCAGCAGCAGAGGTGGGAAGCACTGCCGATGGCCAGGAACAGTCTTACAATAAGCAGCAGCGGCAGTAGAAGCAGCAGCCGGGACTCCTCGGGAAACAGCCAAGTCCACCGCCCCTTTGCCTGCTTCCTCTCTCCCCTCCCCACCGTGGAGACAGACCAGGGGTTAGCAGCACCGAGAAAAGGGAGCCACAACCAACGTCTGCGTGAGCTGCGAGGGAGAGGAGGGGGGACTACCAAAGACTGTGCCGCTTTGGAGAAAGGCATCCAGTGGGGGTCACCACAACATGATGAACTGTATTAAAGGGTCGTGACATTAG
Source organism: Grayia smithii (assembly GCA_032468115.1). Classification (NCBI taxonomy): domain Eukaryota; kingdom Metazoa; phylum Chordata; class Lepidosauria; order Squamata; family Grayiidae; genus Grayia; species Grayia smithii. The sequence goes on along the minus strand of JANHFM010001723.1, from coordinate 134,923 downwards.
GAAGGTTGAGAACCACTGGTCTAAGGGCTCAGAAAGAAGTACAATCAGAAGGAACTAAAAGCGCATGTAAGAAAAATAGTAAAGTTTAGAATAAGAGAATTGTAAATAACATAGATCTTAATGAAGGTTAGGATAGAAATATTGAGAGCAAAACTAAGAATGCCTTCTGGGAATAAGAAGTGAAAAGCAAAATTCTTCGTAATGTAGATGTCAGTTGATTGATTGATTGATTGATTGATGATAATAATAAAATCCCCTTTGAATGAAATTGTTTGGGTTCCCCAAATTGAACCAGCAATATTCCATTTTTGCTTCCCCCTTCCTTATCCACTGGTCTCCAATAACTACTCTCCAAAGCAATAATTCTCAACTCTCCATCTCTGTTATATACTATCTCACAGATATCTCCAGAAACAGCATGTCGTCAGATTCTGAGACAGGCTTCAGGCTTCTGGCTCAGGTCTGCTCCCAGTTGCCAACACACTCATTCCCACTTCTCTCTCCATCCTGCCAGCAGAGAAGGTACCACAGATATAGCTTGTCCATCTTTCTATTTCCACAACTATTAGAGGGTGTCAAAAATCTTATTTCCATCTCCTTGCCAGGTGTAGGTATGAGTCTAGTCTGTTGGGGGTATTTTTAGCACTACAGATTTTTTTTCTCTCCTTAATCCAATGTACCATCCCAATTTTTCTGCTTCTAACACAATTCTTTCCTGCAGTGATCTGGATCCACAGCTAAGATCTTCTCACTTATTAATCTCCCACACCATTTCTATTTTCTCCAGTTCCTCTAACAGCTTGCTGTGCCCCAAAGCACAATTCTGAAATAATGCTAATAAAATAAAGTGAACACAAGCTATCTAATGTGGATTTCATTTTAGAAACAAAATGCATAGAGCTATCCTCAGTGGAGCAGGCGATTCCTGAACCCAGGACTTGGTTTGGTGATTTCTGTATCCCTAGAAGGCATCTCATAAGACATTTAAGCTCATTTCACTTGTTGAAGTGAATGTGCAGATAGCAATAGCAATAGCATTTAGACTTAGATACAGTCACATAATGCTTCACAGAACTTTCTAGGTGGTTTATAATGTAAGCATTATTTTCATATAATGCCACCAACAATCTGGGTCTTCATTTTACTGACCTCAGAAGGATGGAAGGCTGAATCAACCTTGAGCCCCATTAAGATCGAACTCCAGGCTGTGGGCAGAGTCTGCCTGCAGTACGGCAACCTAACCACTGAGTCACCAGGGTGCAGTCTGTATATTCAATCTACAGCATGGGTGTCAAACTCGCGGCGTCAAGTTCCTGTCACATGACATTTCACAATGTTTTTTTCCCTTCATGGAGCTGGGGTGGGTGTGGCCTGCGCATGATGCATCTGGCCCGCAGATTTGACACTCCTGATCTACAATATGTGCATTCTTCACTCACACATTGTAATGTTTGAAAAGCTCTATTGTCATTCAGTAAAACACTGTTCTCCTGATATTAGATTATTTGATTGTACAAAAACAGCTCTCCTGGAAAAGGCACTATGTGTTTGAGCACAGTTTTTTTTTAAATCCCTTCAGTATATACACACTCTTTGTCTCTAAATAACCACCTACCCAACTCATAGTCGAGATAGTTGATTTGCAAGCCAACATGGCTGGTTTTCAAACCAAACTCTTTGTTTTTTTAAATGATAACTCGAGTGTGACATAATTCTGTCTGTTTCAGTGCCAGACTTTGCTTGTGCTTTGTGATGACAGGTATGTTTGCATCCTTTTTAGAATGCTTGAACATTGCTGTCAAGATTGGATTTTTTTTTTTGCTTTTTTTATACAAATATGTGATGCCAATGACAAGAATCACAACAAGAAGGTAAAAAGCTGCTCTTATTTTCTATACGTTGTCAGGTGTTGGTTGCATTGCATCATCCTTCACGTTTCAAAACAAAGGATGTGTGAGGAAGGTAGTGTCTATGCCTTCCACAGCCTGAAAAGTTCAAACATAATGAGTTTGTTGCTGTAAGTTATACAGTACTATTTTGTCATACATCCCAATTTCATTATACAATTGATTATACTTCTCTTATCATAAATCAGACTGCATACATTTCATTTATTTCCAAGGTTGTTTTTGTTTCCTTTCTTTTTGGTAAACAGTTCCCAGCATTTATCTGGATTTGTCTTGTACATAGAGGAGCCATGCAGATCTATGAAGGCACTCAAACAAAGCACTTCTTGGAAGCCACCCAGAATCATCTTATCAGGGAGATGGCATTTAAATTTAATAATAATAATAATAATAATAATAATAATAATAATAATAATAGTAATAATAGGATGGATGGATGGATGGATGGATGGATGGATGGATGGATGGAAAACCAAAGCTCTGCATGGACGACACTTGAAAAACATTGAAGGAAAGTGTGATAACAACTTGACATGAGCATGGCTTAAGAGAGGAACCATCAAGAAATAAAATGGAAGGTTTAATACTTGCTGCTCAAGAATAAGCACTGCAAACGAATGCCATGAAAGTGAAGATGCAAAAATCCACTGACAATCCAAACTGCCGACTTTGCAACGACAAAGTTGAAACTGTTTCACACTTAATATGTGAGTGCAGCAAATTCGCTCAAACTGACTACAAAACTAGACACGATCAAGTTACTAAATTAGTCCACTGGTCATTATGTAAAAAAAATGACATGCCAGTATCCAAAAAGACATGGGAGCACAAAGTGGGAAAAGTTATCGAAAATGAGACAGTGAAGATCCTGTGGGACTTTCAAATACAGACGGATCATCATTTGGAACATAACATGCCAGATATCACAGTTGTTGAGGGCCGAAGCATACAGTTTATTGATATCGCTGTACTAGGAGATGCCAGAGTCAAAGAAAAAGAACTGGGGAAAAATCACGAAATCTCGTGACCTGGCCATCGAAACTACATGGCTAGGGATGAAACATGTAACAGTGATACCCATTGTCATCCGGGCACTTGGTACCATGACCAAGAACTTTACAAAACACATCAAGAAATTGCAGCTTCCTGCAATAACACCAACAGAACTGCAAAAAACTGAGCTACTCAAAACATGATATATTTTAAGAAGATATGTGGTTGATACCTAGGACACTGGCAGCAACCTCTTATCAACCATTAGCACCAGTCAATCATATTTGTGACACATTTTTAAATGTTCAGTTGACAGTTTCATGTTTAATGAATAAAGTAAATAATAATAATAACAACAACAACAAAGTCAAAACTGTTTCATATTTAATATGTGAATGCAGCAAAATTGCATGAACTGATCACAAAGCTAGACATGACTGAGCTGCTAAATTAATCCACTGGTCATTATGTAAAAAATATGACTTACCTGTATCCAAAAAGTCATGGGAACACAAAGTGGAAAAAGTTATAGAAAATGAGAAGGAAGATCTTGTGGAACTTTCGAATACAGACGGATTGTCATTTAGAACGCAATACGACAGATATCACAGTTGTCGAAAACCAAAATATACAATTTATTGACATTGTGGTACCAGGAGATGCCAGAGTCGAAGAAAAAGAACTGGAAAAAAATCACAAAATATCGCAACCCAGCCATCAAACCTACGCGATTATGGATGAAATATGTAACAGTGATACCCATTGTCATCAGGGCACTTGGTACTATGCCCAAGTATTTTATAAGATACATCAACAAATTGCAAGAACACCAACAGAACTGCAAAAAATTGCGCTACTTGGAACATCGTACATCTTAAGAAGGTACTTGGTTGATACCTAGGATGCTGGCAGCAACCCATATCAACCATTAGCACCAGTCAATGGTATTTGTGATGCATTTTTGAAAGTTCAGTTGACTGAGTTCCATGTTTAATGAATAAAGTAAATAATAATAATAATAATATAAAACCCCAAAATAAAGCAATGGTTTTTAAATATTTTTGAACAGTGGTGAGAGTTCCTCTTGACTGGACAATATGTACAGTCTGTGCATAGAAAGCTCTTATGTTAAGGTCATCTCAATTCTGGCCAAATTGGAGTGATGAGTCACCACAAGGCACTTCAATGCACTGACGCACATCAATATATCTCCACAAGGTGAAATTTCACAAGGTGAAACCATCAAAGCAGATCATTCCAGAAAGCTATGGACAAGATGTACTTCCTAGTTCCCATTAGATGACAATATTTAATGGAAGTGACCTGGAGCATTCCGATCCTATCTAACCTGATAGGACAATCAGAAGCTCTCAGGGAAAGGCAGTTCTGCAAATCACCTGGTCCCAAACCACTTAGCATTTAGCAGTACCTTGAACTGCAGCCAGAGCAAAACTGCAAGCCAATGCAACTCATGCAGCCTTAGTGTATGGCCTATTATGGCCAAATCATGGAGCACCCAGAATATTTGTGTGCTACTATGTTCTGGTCAAGTTGTGATTTCCTCATGGTCTTCAAAGGCAGGCCTGTGTAAACAAATTGCAATAATCCAATCAGGAAGTGATGCAAGGATGCAAAGGCTCCTGTAGAGGAATGCATAAAATTGGTGCACAAAGTACATTTTGAGAAAAAACCTCAAAAAAAGCTTCCTGCGCATGCGTGCAAGCATGCTCCGTGCGCTCCGTGCGCTCCATGCAGGGACCGGTAAGTATGGGCGCACATGTGGGCCCGGGTCTGGGATGCTTAGAACCGGTTCGGTGACGTCACAGCGTCACCACTACCGGATCGCGCGAACCAGACTGAACCGGGAACAACCCACCACTCTCTCAGATGCTACGTATTATGGGGCCTAGGGCTCAATATGTACCCTCCCTTCAACACTGACTTGAGTAGGCATTCTAGCCTCCATTGATTGCCCCAATGCACCTATTTGACTTGAATGGACCACAGAGGAAGGAGAATTACTGCAAATCGGTCCCCCCACCCACAACTCCCAACCTGGAGCTGGTCCAGAAGGAGACTATGATTAATGGCATTGAAAGCCACTGAAAGATCCAGGAGAGCCAGGTCAGATGCACCAACCCCATCCTGAGCCTTCCAAAAGTGATCCACCAGAATAACCAATCTAGTCTCAGAGAGTAGTGGGTTTCACTTACCTTTGCTACCGGTTCAGAACTGTGAGTGCACGCATACACAGAACCTTCTGCACATGCACAGAGCATCTGTGATGACATTCAGGTGGGTGGGTGGAGCCTCTCGCCACTGCCGCTACTGGTTCGCCTGAACTGGGCTGAACCGGTAGAAACCCACCACTGGTCTCAGTGCTACAGCCTCACTTGAACCCTAACTGAAAAGGAACCAGATAATTTGCTTCATCCAGGACCCCCTGAAACTGAATGCCTACCACCTTCTCAACAATCTTCCCTAAAAAGAGAATGTTAGAGACTGGACAAAAGCTATGCAAAGTAGTCGGATCCAAGAATGGTGTCCTGAGAATGCTAACAGTGAGGATGAAATATTTTAGCTTAGCAAGTTTTTCGCTGGCAAAGAGCTTTTGGACTGTGATATGATATTAATTAAAAAATGATTCCCTATCTCCATCTGAAATGGCGCGGTAAAGGAAGGATTTATCATATTCTTTTTCTGAGCAATTTAATCAGTTTTTGCAGAAGCTCCATTAAGCCGAACTGGGACAGTGTTGAGGAATGGGGTAAAGTAATAATAGTGTGAGCTACAATCTCTGTGACTACCTGTCTTAAAGGAAAGAAGGGGATGAAACAAACACACCTTAAATAAATAGCATGTTCTTATTTAATTCTTCAGTACAGCCAGGGGTGGGTTCTACTTACCTTTACTTCCAGTTCTCTTCATGCACGTGCTTTACGCGTGATCGGCACGTGTGCACGAGTGAAGCGAGCGCACGCGCTGAACACACGCTCCACACATGCGCACAAACTTTTTTTTCGGAAAAAAACTCTTTTTTGGGGAAACAAGTGCTCTGTGCATGCGCAGAGCAGAAAACCGTAAGTACGGGTGCGTGGGTGGGCCCAGCTCCCGGCTGCAGAGAACCGGTTTGGTGATGTTACAACGTCACCGCTACCGGATCGCGCGAACTGGGCCAAACCGGGAGCAACCCACCACTGGTACAGCCTTATTCATATCAGTATTTTATATATATGTATGATATCATTGACTATTGGATTAGGTGACAATTGTTGATATTTTTTAATATGTCATTTCAGGAACAAGTTGCTGATCTGACACCAGCTACTGAGTTAGTTTCCTGTCTGAATAGGAATCAGAATTTTTTTTTCTCCTTAACTCCACCCAACATTTTATCCACCCATGACATCGATTCTGCATCCCGCTGCCCTCTAGCTCTTAATAGGCAATTTATGAATGCCTGGGTTGAAAATGAAAGAAATACAAGCAGGGATCTGCAGTTAATATAACCATACAAGCTGTACTAAGAGTGCTGAATGGATGCTAAAATTATGGTAAAAGGTCTAAAGGGAAGAATTCAGCATTAAGTATCACAAAGTTTAATTTGCACAGGAACTAGGCCCCAGCTCTAAGATTTGTGGATCTTGGCTTGCTTCTTTTGCCCTGACTGAATTCCCAACCCACCCAATAATGCATGTCAAGCAAACCCGGCCTATCTGTCTTCTTCATTTGCAACACTCTATGTCAGGGGTGTCAAACTCACGTCACCACAGTGGTGTCAAATGACGTATCGGGACTTTTTGCCCCTTCGCTAAACTGGGCATGGGCCTGGCCAGTGAGTGATGCATCCGGCTTGCGGGCCAGGAGTTTGACAGCCCTGCTCTATGTCATGAAGAGTTGCAAATGAAAATAAGGGTTGCTTAGGAAAATAAAGAATAACAGACTGGAAGGGACCTTGGAGATCTTCTAGTCCAATTCATTGCTCAAGCAGTAGACCTTATACCAGTTCACACAAATGGCTGCACAGTCTCTTCTTAAAACTTTAGTGATGGAACACCCACAACTTCTTGAGGCAAACTGTTCCACTTGAGCGAAACTTTTTCTCACTGTTGGGAAGTTTTTCTTAATTCCAGGTTGCTTCTCTCCTTGATAGACTTTACTGCACACAGCTAATAAAGGAGATGTGAAGGCACTAGCAGTAAAGAATGGGTGCCAAGGCACCAGGAGCTATTCTATCCTTGAGCCTGTCGAAGCTTTATATATTTATAAAGTCCTTCAAGTGATCATTCTAAAACTGATGCCAGGATTTGTCATCCAGTTTTCTGGAATGTTTGTTACCCTGGGAGACAATGTTCTGTTTTTCTACCTCATTTTTCATTGCTTTAGAAATATTTTTATGACTTTTTTGAGGCGTTCTCTGAACTTATTTTATTGACTTGAAGTTCTTAGGAATGATTTTTTCCTCATTGTTACTGCCTTCTTCATCACTTTGGGTGGTTTGTGTCTTTTAATTTGAAAAGGCCCAATGGGAGAGGTTTCCTCCTATGGTCTTCCATTATAAAAAGCCACAGAGGCTACAAAAGAAGGCAGAAAATAGGCATATTCCTCTCCCCCATCTTGTGACTTAGTCAATTGCATTAAGAATCAGGATCACGTACAATTTAGTTCAACACTAAATTGGCACCAGATAAAGGTCAATGGAATTCAGGAGGGATTGGACTTGGAGCGCTTTGGGAATGAAAGAACTCTAAACTGATGATGTGCTTAACTCCACCCCCTAGCTCTGCCTGCTCTTTTCCTACACTGCAAGAAGGGGACGTGGTGGATTAGCGGCTTAGACACTGAGCTTGTTGATCGAAAGGTTAGCAATTCAGCGGTTCGAATCCCTAGTGCCGCGTAACGGGGTGAGCTCCCGTTCCTTGTCCCAGCTTCTGGCTACCTAGCAGTTCGAAAGCACATAAAAATGCAAGTAGAAAAATAGGGACCACCTTTGGTGGGAAGGTAACACCGTTCCATGCGCCTTTGACATTTAGTCATGCCAGCCACATGACCACAGAGACGTCTTCGGACAGCGCTGGCTCTTCGGCTTTGAAACGGAGATGAGCACCACCCCCTAGGGTCGGGAACGACTAGCACATATGTGCGATGGGAACCTTTACCTTTACCTTTCCTTGCCTCCTTTGCCTGCAACCTCATTGGCCTTTTCCTGCTCTCTCTCTCTCCCCAAAGCATTTCACTCTTAAATAGGCTAGTTTTGATCCTATGGTAGACCACCTGAAACTAGTCCTTCCATGCAGAGAACACATCACACATCCCTATAGCAACAGAATTTGCTTTAGGATTATTTTAGATGGTACTCATGTTCTCACAGATGGATAGTTTTCCAGCCGATCTGGAATTTAGTACAGATAGTCCTCAACTTACGACGTTAATTGAGCCCAAAGTTTCCATTGCTAAGCAAGATAGTTGTTAAGTGAATCGTGTCCCATTTTACAACTTTTTTGCCGTAGTCGTTAAACGAATCACTGCAGTTGTTAAGTAAATTGTGACATTGACTTGGTTTGTCAGAAGCCAGCTGGGAAGATTACAAATGCTAGTTGCCAAGTGCCCAAATTTTGATTGTGGAGAAGCTACAGTGGTCGTAAGTGTGAAAACAGGTCATAAGTCACTTTTTCCAGTGCCGTTGTAACTTTGAATACCTGCTAAACAAGCAGTTGTAAGTCAGGAAATATCTTTTAAAGGCAAGTTTCATAGCACATATGGGAATATCCCCATTTTTAAGAATAAAGGGAAGAAAAGTATGAAAAATACAACAATGCAATGCAATTTTTAGAAGTTTTTGAGCTTTAAATATCAAATATAAATTCTAGGTAAGAAATTAGTCAGCAAAAAGTATTCTTAGGGCACAGTACCTTATAGACATTTGAAAATATTTTTGCATTTGGAGACTAGTTTTTATTATGTTCTTCATGTATTCTGTACTTTATTCTGTTTGCACAGGGGTTTACATCTTTCACTGTAAGCTGGAAATACCAAAATGTTTACATAAGCTGGAAGATTGTAAATTGCACAAGTGTACAAAGATTAGAAGCTAAACACAGTGAAGTCATTAAAAGAAAATGAATGTTAGCATTATATAGGTACTATATATTGATTTGCTTACTGTCAACTTCCATCATATTCATTGTTTAAATTCCTGACAACTCTCTGTAATAATTGCTTGACTTGAGCTATGAATGAATATTAATAGCATATTATACTTCCAGTGTAGTATATAGGTTAAAGGTTGGACTAGGACCAAGGAAGCCCTCATTCACGGTTTTAAAGTTTATTGGGCAACTTTGGGCCAATCACCTGTATTCAAGCCAGCCATTTTCATAGGAGAGTTGCAATGTTGTTAAAATGACAGAAGGTTCATCTCTTCACCTCCCAGAGCAAAGAGGAACATACATGTTGAAGTGACTGTTTTTCACTCCAGTAACTTTCCCGAGGCTGGTCATGAAAAATTCATTTTTTAAAAGCATGCATCTACATTAGTTATGTTTTCTGCCTGACCGCCACAGAATAAAGTTTAGTTTTCAAACATGGTTGCCTTTAGAGTTTAAATTATCTGTTTTAAATGAGCAAGGAGTGATTTATAGCTGTATCTTTTTGCTACTGCAGTAACTAGCCCAGATATTGTAGTCTTCATTCTTTTACATTTCTCCATGCAAATCACTTCTAATGAGATTCTCCCCATGAATACTATGATTAAAACATAACTAGAAATTGTATGGCTAAATGTCTTTGGAAATTCTCAATTATTCAGTCCATAGTTGTCGCAGAAATATCCCTAGACATTCTTTACCAGAAATACTTAGCTAATTGGTCCTGTAACATCCAATCATTCTTCTGTATTTGGATCTTAGTAACGCCACTGGGGTCATTCAAACAATGACCTTTATTCAAACAGTTAAATATTTTAGTTATGGGAACCTTGAAGAGTAAACAGTGCATTAAAGTTAAATCCTAAGATCATTGTTCCTGGCTGGTGAGTCTCTTAAACCATCCTAAAGCCGTGATGGCGAACCTATGGTATGTGTGCTACAGGTGGCGCACAGCGCCCTCTCTGTGGGCACGCAAGCAGTTGCCCCAGTTCAGCTCCACTGCGATTGCAGCGTACATCCCACCGGCCATCTGATTGTCGGGTCTCTGCACCACATGTGCAGGGGGGCAGGGCACATGCAGGGGTGTGTGCATGCGCAGGGGGCATGTGGGGGTCTGCACGTGGGGGGGGCAGGTCCATGCGTGGGGGAGCACACATATTGCATTTTGGGGATTTGGGCGTGCTTTGGCCACTTTGTCCGGAAAAGGTTAGCCATCACTGTCCTAAAGGAATTGGAAAATATTAAAGTGGACTGGCAGTTGAAATGGATGCAAAGAACATTCTTGGATTCTGTCTGAGATCCATCAAAATTCACAATAATGATAGTCTATGATACCAAAACTGCTGAATTGCACGTGGGACTTATTTTTAAGTAAACACATGGGATTATGTTGAACACATATTGACACAAATTATACTATCATAATACTTCAGTAGATTTTGCTGATTCTGTAATATGTTTGTTCTTTTGAAGCCAATGAACTGTACTGAAACTGAAGGAAACATAACTGTACAATTACTGTCTGCTACTTTGAATAAATAATCCTTTGCATATTTGTTAGCTGGTACTATGATCCCATTTTGCTCTACTGCAAGAAATATTGTTAGAATACCAACAATATTTATAACTAAGATAACACACATCCCATTGCTATGCATTCTCCAAACTATTGTCATTTAATTGTATTTGTTTTGCACTATCTAGAATTTCAGAGGTCAGTATAATTTGACAGTTGCTTCGGCTATTTCTAAATATTGATGTTGATTCACTTCCTGATTTTTGTTTTACTTCTTTTAAAAAAGCACTTTATATCTGATTGTGATTTATTCAGCTGATGATAAAAAAATATTGCGGAACAGTTATTTGTTAGTTATTATTGCCTACTCATTGTCACAGAGAAAAAGCAGATCCAAAATTTAGGATTTAACATTTAGAAAAGCGTAGTCCATTTCTATGTCTTACTACAGTATAATAGCACTAGCTAAATGTAACATTGGGGAGAAATTATGATTGCAATGATGGTGATGATAAATTGGCCATATCGGAGAATGCTGTACTATCTGTAAGGAACTAATTAGTAAGGCAGGAGCAGCAATTTGAGGCCCAAGAGAACCATTCTGTCACATAGACCAACTGCCTTCAAGATCATGAAAAAAGTGATCATATTTAAAAAGCTTAGGATTTATAGGATTGGGGCATAGGCCTATATATCAATTCTTTTTTTTTACTTCTTTATATTGCAGTGGGAAAATCTACTTCATTTTTGTCTGCAAAAAAACTTGAATAAGCCGATTTGTGAATGTTATAGGAGTTAAGTGTCTGGAGAACCAAGATTTACAGCCATGCTATAAATATTTCTAGTGTTGCCTGACACTACCTGGACATTAATAGAGATGAACAAAATAGAAGTTTCTATTTTGGAAGGCTACAAACTTAAATGGATTTCTGGATTTGAAATAACTTTAGGATTCAGAACATTTCCAGGCTGTTTAATGATGAAAACATTTGGATACCCCTACAGAGAACTATGATTACTTGAAATATATTGCCACCTTGTTACTTTTCTGGAAGGCCATAGTTCTGTCAGCAGACCTGGGAATTCTAGTCTGATAGGCAACCAATTAAGTCCCTAATGCGATTATAACTGTTCCAGCCAATTGTTGACTTAAATATGTGATGACAATTTTTTAAAAATCCCCTTATTTCTCTACATACATACACATGTTACCTACAGCATTGCTTCTTCCTTTATTTGATAAGTTCAAATGTAATACGTTACAGTAGAGCCATTTCTACAAGACAGTGGTACAGTATATATACTTACATGATCAATCTCACCAGTAGCATTACTGCAGTTTCAGCAATGTCTACACTTGAAATTCCAAACAATATTTATTAGTTTATCTTGAAATTCTTCGATAGCAGTGTAATATTAACAAAAAGGTTTATGGTTTGAATAAGCAACTGTTCCAACTTCAGGTTTCCTGATTAACAGTATCAAATTATGGTTATTGTTCCTAATATTAATTTCTCAATGTAAATACTAAGGCATTATTACAGGTTCTCCTTGACTTATGACTAGTAACTTAGCAACCATTCAAATTTACCACAGACATACTGAGGGACTCCATATGATCCATATTCTAAGTTCCGACCATCACCCCTCCACAGTCATTTGACTGAACTTCAGGTGCTTGGCAACCAGGCCATATTTAATGTCATTTACCGCATCCCACAGTCACATGACTGCATTTTATGATGCTTTTTCCAAAACTGGCACTTTCAGTTTTTGGCAAAACCGCACTTGTAGCCCAGCATTGATTCACAATAACCATGATGTTTGTGTAACAGCCTCTGCAAAAGAAGTTGCAAAATTTTTAAAAATTTTCAACCATCACAACTTAACAACCATGACAGGCAGGCTCTATTATGGTCATAACTTGAGAACTAACTGTACTACGAAAGCACTAGAAAGCACTTTAGTTACCATCTAATAAACTTTCTATTCATGGTGTTATCCTTGGCAGATATATATGGTAAGTAATAGAACATGGAGAAGACAGAATATGGAATATTCAGAACACGAATCCAAATCAGTCCATAGAATTCTATCCAGATCTTTTTTTGAGACCTGGGAGAACATTCTCATCTAGATCAATTCCAGTTGAAAGCCTAGATGTGGAAGCCTGGATGCTGATGAGCTGCAGCATCTAAAGTAGGGGGGTCAAACTGAATTTCCTCGAGGGCTAGACCATCATTGTTCTCTGTGGGCCGGGGGTGGGGGGGTCAGGGAGATGGGACGGTTGCTTCCTGCAGCCCCATCAACCCAAATGGGGCATGGGTGCACGTGGCTCCCCTTGCCCCATTCTGGCCGGCAATGTTACAGGTCTTCCAGGCTGAAAATGGGGCACGGGGGGCCATTTTAGCTGCCAGAGGCACTGTGGGCCAGTCCTTTGCTATTTCCAGGCTGGCCCCATGTGCCAGATTTAAGCACCCTGCAGGCCTTGAGTTTGACATTCCTGATCTAAAGTATCTGCAACATTTACCGTATTTTTTGGAGTATAAGACGCACCTTTTTCCTCCCTAAAAGGGGGTGAAAAGTTGGCTGCGTCTTATACATCGAACGTAGGCTTGCCCACCCACTGGCCCTCACCCTTTGGCTTCAGTTTACCTCCCTAGAGCAAGCAGAACAGCCTAACAGTTTAGCTTCCACAGCCAAATTAGCATGTTGATTATCCTGACCGTCAGCTGTTCCAGGCTGTAGCAATTGCCATTGCTTGTTCTGTGGGCCTCTGCTGCTTGTAGCAAGAAAATAAAATGCTGGCAGATTTTTTTTTCTTGTGCTAATCTTCAAGCTATGCTGAAAACAAAAATGAAAGTAAAGCAGGCTGTTTGCTGCAAAGAGGGAGGCAAAGGCAGATTTCTTTTTCAGCAAAAAAGCCTCCTCCAGGAAGAAGCTTCAGAAAAGAAGTTTCAGAGGCAAAAAAAAAAGCAAGGCACAGAGCTCATAACCATGAAACCTACTGCTAAAATTGACCTCTGGGAACAGCTGATTGGGGGTATTCCAGGAGACAGATCTACCACCAGTCAGCTTTTTTCTTATTTTCCTCCTCAAAAACTAAGGTGCGTCTTATACTCCAGTGCGTCTTATACAGGGGTGGGTTCTACTTACCTTTACTACTGGTTCTCTTCATGCGCACGTTCTGCGCATACACACTAACTACTCTCCTCAGAAAAAACCTCAAAACAAGCACTCTGCGCACGCGCAGAGCAGAGAAACATAAGTATGGGCGGGTGGGCCCAGCTCCCGGTGCAGAGAACCAGTTCGGTGACATCACACCGTCACCACTACCGGCTCGCGCGAACAGGCCGAACCGGGAGCAACCCACCACTGGTCTTATACTCCAAAAAATATGGTACATAGAAGAGTTGGTAACGGTGATCATTTGCATGCATCTTCAGTTACAGCCCTCATGATTTTCAGTCAGTGTGACTCATGCTAGGATTTGTACTTCAACCCATTTGAATCTGGCATCAAGCTGGGAAAAATATTAAAATTTGGACAGAAGATGTCAGGCATTTATTTTTTAGGAACAGACTAAGCTAATATACTAGGCATAGTTGGGAAAACAATTCTTTTCCACAATCAGTACCTGAAAATCAACAACAGATGCCAAGAATATGTCTTCTCTCATAAGCTTTCAGGTACATTTAAATAGTATTTCAATGAATTCAGAACTATGTAATGCAACTGTAGAGACACGGTGACTTCATAAATCATGGTAAGCACAAATCTTTTTTATATTGTGCATTAATGCGAGTAAAAAGCTGGGGGTGGCTGGAACCCATTAGATCCCTACACTAGATGTCTTGGTCTAGATTTTGATTGACAGCAAGACAAAAATTGAAAAGTAGAGTAGGCAGAGGAGATCAGGACAAGCCTGAATGTGACTTCAATAAAACTTCCAATCACTTCACTGCTGCCTCTCAGCGCCTTTTTAAAACATCCACCCTGCCCCGCTGTCCAATCAGGTGAGTCCCAGCCCATTGCGCCTTTCAGCTGGTTGGGTGCCACCGGCTTCGCTGTCATTCACCAGTACCAGGCTTCCAAACAACCTCCCATCCCACTGCAGCATGTGCAGACGGCCACAACATTATTGGGGATCTCGGGGCTCTTGGAAGACTCCTTGCCTTGTCACAGCATGTGTGGCCACCTAGCCCACCACCATCACTCATGTTCCCCTTTCCCACAGAGGTTCATTCTTGCTTTCCTTTCTCCCTCCAATTAGCCGCTCCACCAAATTGCGATGTGTCAAGCTGGAGCTGCACTCGACAGGCAGACCCTCTACCAGGAGTCCACCTGGAAGACATAAAATGGAGAGGTCAATATCATCCATTCATGTGCTGTGCGTTCTCCCCCCCACCCCAGTTTGTGTGGATACTTACAGTGGAACCGTCTCAACAATCTCCTTGCCTTGAGGTCCTCCCTTGGTACCCATGATGCCAGATACTTAACCTGTCCTCTGTATAGTTTGGAATCTAGGATTTTCTCTATCTCATAATGGTCATTGTCCACAGGTCCAGGTTCCTCCACAGGATTCCTAGTGGTTCCCACTGGTTTTAGTGGACTACTATGGAACTACTACTACCACTGGGTGGATCTTGCCCAGTAGGGGTGGTAGTTTCAAAGCTACTGTTACTGAATTGATCACTTTAGTCACAGTGAAGGGGCCCATGTATTTGGATCTGTGTTTCTTACTAGGTGTTCTTAACTTTATGTACTTAGTGGATAAATATACCCTGTTCCACTTGGAACAGTTTGTGGTCTGCTCTCTTCTTGTTGGCTTGCTGCTTATATTCCTCTGATGCTTTGTTCAACGCTACTTTCACTAGTGGCCAGACTTTCCGGATCTGGTAAGGCCACCCATCTGTTGTCATCTGCTCTCGGGCCTGCCCCTTGAGTTCAAGTTCAGGGATAGCAGGGAAGTCCCTCCCCATTACCACCTGAAAGGGAGTGAAACCAGTACCGCAATGTACAGCATTATTATAAGCTACTTCTGTGAATGGTAGAAGGCTAGACCAGTTGTCTTGTTGGTAAGATACGTAGCACCGCAGGTAGCATTCTATCATGGCATTGGTCCTCTCCACTGACCCATTGGTGCTAGGATAGAAAGCTGAACTCAACCCTTGTGAGGATCTTATCATACTGATAAAGTTTCACCAAAACTGGGTGGTAAACTGCACCCTTCTGTCTGATATAATCCAGCGGGGTGACCCGTGCAGGTGATAGATGTGTTGAATGAATATCTTGGATAACCACCTGGCATATGGGAGCTCCCTGTAGGGAATAAAGTGGGCCTGTTTTGAAAACAAGTCTATTACAGTCCATATAATGGTATTCCCATGACTCTCCAGTAGGTCCACGATTAAATCCATAGCGATCTCACCCCATGGTCTATCGGGTTCTGCAACCGACTGTAATAGACCAAGAGGTTTTCCCAGTCTGGTTTTTGTTACTGCACAGACTGGACAACTTTTCACAATTTCAAGTCTCATCCATGTCCACCAAAATTGACGTCTTGTGAGGTATAATGTCCTGAGGAAGCCAAAATAACCAGCTGGTTTAACATCATGACACCTCTGCAAGACTGGGATCCTGAAATATTTAGGAATGTATAACTTATCCCCCATCCATGCAAGATCATCCCTGTGGGAGACCAAAGACCTATGTTCTGCCAGCCAGTTATCCTCCTTCATTTAATCCTCCGCTTGCCCTAATTGCTGCAGGACTATGGGATTTGGACCTAGAGCCAGTCACAATTTCCAGAATCCCCCTTCCCGCCAAATGGTGGGCTCCCATTTTCCAACCATGCTAAACCTAGAATGATGGGTTCTATCATCTTATCTACCACTATGAACCTAAGATATTCCCAATGTCCGTCTATGTCTAACCTAACTGGCTCGGTGACATGGGTAGCCAATGCCCTCCCAGTGTCGAGCTATCCATTTGCTCGATCTTGATGAGAGTCCGCAGTTTTATCATTTGTAAGCCCAATTCATCCACTACCACCCGGCATATTAAGCATCATGTGCACCTGGAATCTATCAGGGCCCCCTGTCGAACAGACAGACAGGATCACTTAACATGGGATCTTTGGGTCCTCCTCATCGCTGTCACCCAACACCACAGGTAAACTCCCTGCCCCCAATGGGCTCCCAACCTCTTTAGCTGGTGTGGAAGGGGTCAGTGATGCTATCCGGGATCGTTCTGAGGCTGGATGAGTTTGGTCCTGAATTTTCCTCCAGTTATTGGTGGCCGAGTTGCTGGAGGTTGCAGAGGGGGCATTGGACATTCTGCCACTCTATGTCCCACCTGAATACATCGGAAACAGAGGAATGTCAGCCTCCTGACCAGATCGGTTGTAGCTGGGGTGGAAACTTCCACTTTAGCTCCTGAAAGGGTGGTTGTTTATCCATACTTCTCTGTTGACCAATCCCCCTATCCACTCGTGACCGAAATTCTCATAGCCCAATATCCAGGTCAATTGCTGCTCTAAACCAATCCACCAAATGTGGTGGCAAGCCCCCATAAACACAAGCCTGTTTGAGATCCCGGTCCAAATCCATATGGAATTGATGGAGCAGAAGCCGCTCTAGCCATGCTCTTAGTCTCCCTGCTATCTTTCGAAACTCCTTCACATAGTCCTTGGCTGGCCGACCTCTTTGTTTCAGGGCCACCAGCTCCCCTTCCACTGAGACCCACCTGATTGGACAGCGGGGCGGTGCGGGTGTTTAAAAAAGGCGATGATAGGCAGCAGCTCTCAGCACCGACATTCTCTTGGTTTGCTAGGACAAGCCTGAAAGTGACTTCAATGAAACCTCCAATCACTTTCTGCGTTTTGAAAGGTGGTTTATTTCAGCTCATTTGCTCCCAGAAAATGCCGAGCAATACAAACATACATATAAAGTCAGCGCTGAGAGCTGCTGCCTCTTAGCGCTTTTTAAACATCCGCACTGCCCAGCTGTCCAATCAGGTGGGTCCCAGCCCATTGCACCTCTCAGATGGTTGGGCGCCGCCGGCTTTGCTGTCATTCACCAGAGCCAGGCTTCCAAATGACCTCCCATCCCACTGCAGCATGCGCGGATGGCCGCAACATCATTCATCGTTGTCTGGGCTCTCAGGGTTCTTGGAAGACTCCTTGCCTCATCACAGCATGTGTGTCCGCCTAGCTCACCACCATCACCTGTGCTCCCCTTTCCCGCAGAGGTTCTTTCTTGCTTTCCTTTCCCCCTCCGATTAGCTGCTCCACCAGATGATGATGTGTTGAGCTGGAGCTGGGCTCGACAGGAGAAATGAGCGAACTCAAAATAGTGAGATACATTTCTTTCCATAGTTTTAATTGTTTTG
Organism: Grayia smithii; assembly: GCA_032468115.1. NCBI lineage: Eukaryota > Metazoa > Chordata > Lepidosauria > Squamata > Grayiidae > Grayia > Grayia smithii. Next base: position 116,969 of record JANHFM010001723.1, on the reverse strand, counting down.
ATGTATGTCTTTACTGAATCTTGTCAATATTTTACTGGATCTTTTGTTATCTGGCAGTCAGTCACAAAATTTTGTTTTTCAGAAGTTAAGTGCCTTGCTATTGTTTTCTTTTCATAGATTTATAGTTGAAAAAGCAACCAAAATCTTTATTTTCATGAACTGCATGGAAAAGATAATTTGGAAGGTAAAATTAACCTACCCAAATAATATCATGGGCTTACTAGATACTCAGCTGGAATTGGCAAGTGTAAGGAGGTATAAATAGTATTTTATATAATAAAATGTAACATTAAAAAGGCAAACATGGCTGAAATACTAGACCTCCAGAAAATGGGAGCTGTACTCATTTTGGCCTGAAGGCTGAGGGTGAAGATCCAGATATTAATCATTTTCCTAAAGGCCTAGAGGGTGAAAGACATGCTATATTTCAAAAGAAAGACTCATACAAAGGCCAAAGCTCCCACTGAGAATACAAACTCTGTATGTATTGCATAAGTTTTAACAATGACACTGTTTCAAGGACCAGACTCACAGTGTTCATTTCCTATGCTTGCATTTGAGGCAAGCAAATCTTAAGTACATAACTCTATATTTGAAAATAAATAACAAACTCCCACAAGGGGGAGCCTTGTGTTTTATCTTCCCTTCCTTGTTAATTCATATTTGCAAAGATTAAATTGACAATCTCTAAAATAATGAGATAACTGCTAAATTACTTTCATAATTCTACCCTTTAGGCACTGTTCAAAGGCACATATAAATATACGGTTCAATATAATATAATGTTGGTTTTATATATAAATAGTTTATAAATAGAAACTGAAATCCTAAATCACTTTGGATTGTTAAAAAGGTCTTAATTTTCTTTCTTTTGGGCCTTGTCTTTTTGGATTCTTGTGATGATAGAAACCTTAATCAAAGCAATGAGTTTTTAAGTGCTCCTTAAGCTTTCAGTGGGATTTTGTATATGAATATCTTTTAGGATCCTTGAATGTTGCTGTTTCTTAGGTTGCTGAAAAAACACTCAGTAGTAGACATGGATAATGATATTGCAGGTCCTTGGCTCACACATATATTTTCCCAGGATCCTACAGTTATTTACAAGCCCAGAAAACGATACAGTTTGTTCAAGATGTCAACATATGTAATGTGTATAGCCACAAAGCATAGCAACATCCCTACTTTGCAAGGTGAAAGTGTTGACCAAGATTATAGAGTAAGCACATACTGAGAAAGTAGACACTCTTTACACAGCTCTTACAAATACTATGGTATTTCAACAGGTTGTAATTTTCCATTAATCCAGAGTGCTAAGACATCACCCAACTGATCAATAACAAGAAACCACATTTTATAAGAGAAGCTTGTCTCATTCTTCAATAATAGCATTGCAGATGAGTTTGCCAAAAGAAAATAACAATAAATAGATATTTATGGAAAGATGTCTGAGTTTATAAGCTCAGTAAAGAGTGACTATACTCGCATCCTTTACTTGAATTGAACAAATGTATTGAGAATTTTAAAATTAATAGATCAAATTTAGCCCGGCTAAATAAACACAACAAGAAGTGAGAGATGGAGCAGGATGATGATCTATAGGATCAGTGCACCCCAACTGCTGGTAAAATTTATTTTGATTAGAGGAATGCACAGAATTGATTTGACAAATCCTGGCAGTGAAAGTCCACACATCTTAAAAGTCACTAAGATTGAAAAACTGCACAAGAATATCCTTGGCACCGTATAATGGGATGGATTTTTTTTTTAAAAGTATTGTGATTATGAATAATATTGCTTTACCTTCCAAATAAACTATACAAGGCTTCCAGCTCTAAATAAATATCATAACAATAACAAAATAAGACTCTTACTAATGTAATTAAAAGATTAAACTGAAATTATTTATCTTGATGCCTTTTCTGAAAGCAGAGGGGCAGGGAATTGAGGCAATACAAAACAGTGCACACAAATATTATTTGAATATGATACTTTAGGCAATTTAAGTAGTTTAAACAGCAGTGGCCGTAGTTGCTTGGATCATCACTGTCTCAGGTTCTAAGCCATGCAAAATGGGTTGTTTTATATTTAAATTTTATAGGATGCAGTTATCAGTTGCAGTGAGAACCAGCGTTTATTTTGATATCAGGCCTAACACACTGCATATATAACAGAGTTGTATGATTTATCATTCACTAATATTACAGACTTTCATTATTAGATGTCTGTGTGGAACCATGTTCTACATCTTATTCTTGGGTTAATTATGAAGATGAAGCTTAATTGCATCTTTGTAGTTCATACAGATGAATTAAATGTTTCATGTGTTGCGAAACAAAAAGGGTAACCTAGCTTCACATACAGTAGCTGACTGATGTACCAGTTCAAAGGCAGCAGGTGGGATGGCTGGATTATTGGTATGTTTGGATGGCATATTTTACTCTGTACCTTCTGACCAAGTGTGACTGCAGATGCACAAGACAAAACAGTCACAGAACTAGGCCTAACAGTAGGACTGGCTACCAGCATTTTTGAGAAGTCCAGGTTTGAGAAAATGATTCTTGACATGTTTAGCTTTCTGTCACACTCACTCTGCCTTCGTAAAGGCAAAGTGGCATAACCCTAAACTTAACACCTATCAACTTCATGAAGTATCCAAATAAGTTTTCTTGGCAACTTCACAAGAAAAATAGGAGGGGAGGTAATGCTATTTATGCCATGTGGGGTTCATGGATGAAAAGTAGATTCCCCCCCACCCACATTTCCTAAAAGGAGTATGCAGCCCTAGGAGCGGGTCTCCTATTTCAGTATCACCGTGATCTGATCCTACTGAACTGCCAAGAAAAGCCATGCCCAACTAGGCGTCGCCACCCGCTCAACCTCGCCCTCTTCCCACGTTCACAAATCAAGGTAGACAGCGAACTGGCCATCCCGCAACGTCGCCGAAAATCTTGCTCTTGATTCCACCCCCCCTCCCGCCGCCGCCGCCGCCGCCGCCGCCTTTGACAGCCCAGTCTAACCTAAAGCCCTACAATTCCCAAGGGACCCACCCGGGATTGACAGACTTTATTATTCGAATGTGACATATTTGGTCATCTAAAAAGTCAGTTTAGCTCCAGGGATCAGCCAAGTTCGACCTTCCACCCTGCCTGTGACTTTTTATCCCGAACTCCTCCAGCCTGCCTGTCTAGGAACAACACCCTTTCGAGGAAGGCACTAGAATCGCTCAGCGCGGTTTTCTCCCGGGTGGGATCCACTGGTCGAGTTAAGAGGGAAGAAGAAAGCGATCTCAGCTCTTGGGGATCCCACCCTTCAGCCAATCCCCAAAGGGAATGGCGTCCGAGAACGTCTGAACTACCCGCCGCCGACCGGCCAGGCATCGCGCAGAGGAGCCGCCTCTTTCGTCCAGCCGCGAGGGCAGGGGCTGCTTGCGGCGATTTGGGTCTACGTGAGAAGAAACGGCCGGGCGGCAGGGGAGAAAAGCGGAGCTCCGGTCAAGACGATGGCGAGAAGACCCGCACTCCCCACCCCTCAACTCCCGCAGTCTTAGTGGCGGGGAGCTGCTGGCCGCCGCTTCTGCCTCACGCTCGCCGCGCTTCCTTCTCCGTCCTCGGGAGTCGCTGCGCAAGGCAGGCGCGCCCAGGCCCTGCCCCCTTAGCGTAAGGCAAGGAAGGGCGGGGGCCGGCGGGAGGCATCGCCGCAGCGGCGAGCGGAGAAGCGGCGGGCGAGAGCAGCTGCGGCACCGATGGCTCCTGCGGGCGGTAGCGGCAGCTCAGCGGCGGGGAAGATGGCGCCGTCGCACGTCCTCAAGTGCTGCCAGAGGGTGCTGGCGTGGGTGCCCGTGGTCTTCATCGCCTTGGTCGTGGCCTGGTCCTATTACGCCTACGTGGTGGAGCTCTGTGTGTGTAAGTAAGCCGACGAGGTTTCGCTGCCGCCTTCCTGCCGGGGAGATTCCGCCTGCCCTGCCCCGAGGAGAGGAGGAAGCTGCCCCATAACCGGGGAGGGCGCACTTTCGCTGCGTTGCTTTCAAAGGCGGGATCCGCGGGAAGGGAAGCGGTGCTTTTCTTTCCCCCCCGAATTACTTTATCGGCTTTCCGGCTTCTTCGGCTTCCTCCTTCTTGCGCAAAAGTCCTGGGGTGATTCATTCTCAAAGCTTTTTAAAGGGGTGGTGGTGTAACCTGTTGCCTGCCGCCGCCTCACTTTCTCTCAGCCCCAGGAAGGAGGCAATGGCAAACCACTTTTGGAAGGGAAAAAAAACCTTGCCAAAAACATTGCAGACTTTGTTCAGGCAGTCTCCGAGATTTGGACACGATTGAACGGGAAGGAGTGGTGGTGGGGGGAACCTCGTGTTTAAAACTACTCCTGGGCATTTGCCTTAATCTGGGAGAATTAGCAATCCATCCTCGTGTTGTCAAGCCCGGACAGAGTCTCTTTTGAATCGTTCATGTGGATCAAGGCTTGCGGTTTAAGGAGAGGAATTGAAATGAGGCAAGTCACCCTTTGACTTAAGTACAAACGGCATTTGTAAGAAAGAGCCAAATGCTTCTTATATGTAGCCTTATTTTAGGAGTACATCTTTCTTTACTAGTGGGGTGTATGGCAAGAAAAGTGGTGGTAGCATTGCTAAGTGTTTGTTTTTCCCTGAATCATGGGCATTAAATCCTTTTTAGAGTCTTTCTTTCATCCCGAGGTTGGGATTGATAATAACTGAGGTGTGCTGTCCATAAGTGTTGCAGTTCATTTTCGGACTGTGCTAAAATCCTTGAGCTGTCACCATTTTTTTTTTTTAAAAAAAGATGTACTTCATGTTTTATTTCTTGAATTCCTACTGCAAGTTTAAATCAGAAATGAGAATATAAGATGATTGCCTGTCCAGAGTGAAAGTCCACTCTGAAGTTGATTCTTTATTGGATTAATTATGAGCCTGCCAGTCTGAGAAGACAATATAAATGTTTTGACTAACGGCAAAATGTACTTATCTTTAGTTAGACAAAATTTGAGTCCCAAAGGGTGATTTGGAGGAGAAATAATGTAGTGCAGTGTTTCTCAACCTTGGCAACTTTAAAACAGATGGACTACAACTCCCACAATTCCCCAGCCAAGGCTGAGAAACAGTGCTTTAGTGTATCTGTATAGTAATGTTTCCCTGTGTTTCTTTGGATATTGCTCATTAAATTGTAACACGGAACTGCTTCCTATCATGTTGATCTGGAAAGGTTATCTTTAATTAATCTTTCATTTGTTAAAAGGTTTATGGCCCATTGCAAATAAAAATACAAAAGTAGTTGGAGTGAATATAGGATTGATTTGATTTGTATGGCAAGGCAAATGTAGGCGGAATCCCTAATTTCTAGTTTTTATGAAGTAATTAAAAGTGATTCCTGGAGATAATAACAATGAAAATTGTAATGCATGCGTATCTACTTGGGGGGAAAATCCCACTGAGTTCAATAAATCTTATTTCTAAGAAAGTAGATATGGATTGCAGATTTAGTTATCTATTTTATTCACTTAACCAGAGCAATTCAAAAAGATGAAAGGATAGTAATTGGTCTCACAGCCCTTAATCATACCAATAGCACATGTAACTCCATTCTTAACTAAAGGTGACATAGGACTATAGCAATTGTTTTAAGAAAGATGGATTTTTAAGATGGATTTTTTAAAAAATTGATCTTTCTATATTTTACAAAAACTGTCTGATTATAACATTTAATTGGGGAAAACAATGCATCAGAGGCCACCATTTTATAAACAAATTGTGGTTACCTCAAATAGACTACGTTTCAGAATGCGCTGGACCCAGTATTTCCTTAGGAATGAAATCTGGAGAAATGGCTATTTCAGCTGCAGTTATTTGATAGATATTTGCAACATTCCCTGACAGCTTCCCACATGTCAATAGGGAATCCTGCAGGAAGTATGAACTCAATTGTAATTTCCTATGTTCCATGCCAGCCTCCCTTTCAACAAAATCTTTCCTTGTACAAAGATTCTTCAGAGCGATGTCAATGGGGAAGCCACAGGGCTCCCTCATACCTGTAACCGCCCTAGCTCCTCTGTATGTGTGCCTCCCCATTCATTTGTGCATATCGGAGCACCCTCCCTGACCTGTTCTGCACTTCTGTGCACCCTCTCCAACCCTTATTGCATGTCTTGCACATCTCCACTTGCCCTTCTTGATTCACATTGCAGCTCTTGCACACTTCTTGCACTCTTTTCCACCCATGCTACAGCCTTGCATTTTCTCCTCAATCTGTGTAGCACCTCTCACTCATCCCAGTCCACCCTTCCAGACCCATGCTGTACTCCTATGGGCCTTCAAAATTCACGCTGCATCCGTTATGCATCCTTGCACACCCTTCCTGACCTTCACCATGCCTTATATGCTCTTCCCATCCCAAGCTGGACTTTCACACATCCTCATGCACACTTCTCAACTCATGTGGCATTATTTTTTATTAAGTCAATGAGGAAGCTAGTACAAAGTTTAAATTGGATGGATGGATGGATGGATGGATGGAAGGAAGGAAGGAAGGAAGGAAGGAAGGAAGGAAGGAAGGAAGGATGCTTCTTGCTGGTTTTCCCACCAGGAAACTCAACAGGGAAGTAAACCGGAACCTAGAAGTCATTCCTAGAAGTCACTCCTGCTCCCATTGATGTTTTTGCCCACTGTGATCATTCTGTTTGTCTATTTAGGTAAAGAAATATCTCTGCAACAATGTCCCAACAGGTTACGGGTTGTCTAGTAGATACTAAAATTTACTTTTCCTGAGCAAAGCTGAACCCTTTGTAGTTTCAGTATAAATCTTGAAATAATATTGTTTAAAAGCGTATCTCTTTTTGAACACCATTAATGGTTTGTTTCTAAGTGCTATCTCGACTTAGCATCAGTTCTTGAGCTCTGCAGAATGATTCTATATAGTTATCCCAAAGGGACATTATTCTAAGCACAGAGAAGAGGTCTTAAATAATGCCTTTTTGATTTATTCTTCCATGTTTTGATCTAAGCTGTACATGTTCTATGTCTATAATTTATATCCTTTTGCTGAAAACATTAGAAATAGATAATTAATGCTTTGGTACCACAAAGTTACAGATTGCAGACAGAGCTTGTGCATACAGTTTTCAATATCCTGTATGTGGCCGGATGAAAATGTTGAAGCTGTAAGTAGAGGAGGATTCTCCCTATGTTCAATCTTGACGCATTGATACTCTTTTTTGCAGTGTCTTCTTCGTGCTTTAAATATTCTGTGATTTTAACAACTGAAGTGAGCTAGTATGCTCTGGACTTTAAAACATGAATGTACCCCTGAAGTCACCAGGACTCGGGCTTTTATGAAAGTGACTTTCCCTTACATGATGATTAATTTACAATTGTAGCAATTTACATATACCAGGTATCGTCCTTGAAGAATATACAGTAAAGTGTTTTGACAAGTATGCAAAAGTCTACTAATTATGCGCTAATGTTTAAAACACTTTCAGGAATCTTTTATGAGAGCTCCTGAAGTATTGACTTAGGTACATTTTAAAGAATAGTCTGATTCTTCACAGAAATGCACAGAAACCAATAACTTGGAATAAGTTTCATATTCTCTCTTTCTCTCTCTCTCTCTCTCTCCCTCCCTCCCTCTCTCTCTTACTTTTTTCATAAATAGATTTTGTATGCAAAGAAACTCTGAACAATTGCTATCTAAGCCATGTTCAGACACAGTGGTCTCAGACCATATGTGATCTAATATGTTTCTCAGTTTCTGCAAACATTTTATGGTTTTTCAAAACAGTTTCCAATGTCATCTAAAATAGGAAAATGTAAATTAAAGTCCATATAGAAACCAAAGTATTAAATCAGGATCTGATCCTAGGTTTGAGATTTAGTGGATCAGTATGATTAAATCTAACTTGTAATATATTACTTATGCAAAACATTTTGCATACCTGGTTCCAATTAGTTTGTAATAGGTATTTTGGTAAAATGTGGTTCCATTCTTGGCCGTATAAATTTAATAAAATGTATTCCATTAACCTCAGGAAACTAGCATATGGTTGGTCAAGATTGATTGACTTGATTTTTACTGAAAAGATTTCAGACTGGCATGAATTTGATCAGAAGAGTCCATAGTAGATAATATTTTTATTTATCTACTATTTTGATTGCAAATTCTACAATAGGTGCATAAGCTGTGAATCTTATATTATATAGAAGGCAGTTCTATGCTTATGGTACTAAAACAAAACAACTCATATCCTTGCTCTCATGGAGTTTTCTGGATTACATTTTGTGCTAAGGAAGAAACAGAAAGAGAGATGATATGAACAGATATGAATAGTCCTGGATAAATGTGAGTAACCAATATTGCAAATATTAAATTTTGTTGCAGTTAACTATAAAGAAGGAAGTATCGTAGTATGAACTATATGAGTGGAAATTAATGTTTGAAGTAAACATTTTCACTATATGAACAAAAGCTTTGTCCAAGCTTTTTGTTTGTCCAAAATTTGCTGAGGCAGCCCTCAAAATTCACATGCTGGACACACACATTCTAAGAGTCGTCCTCTCAGGAAATTTGCAATGCCCTTACATTTTGAATGTAAATATTGTAGAGTACATTGACACTGTTTACTAGAACAGTTTTAGTTTTGGATGAGCTAATTTTGGAAGTAGAGTGAAAGTTACTTAGTCCACTCCTTTATTTTAAAGTTGAATCCTCAACATGAAAATATGCTCTGCTAACTTGTATTAAGCACATCATGTGTCAAGAATAGATGTTAACAAGCTTCTATAGGTAGAAATTTATGGTTGATTTAAAACTGATAGAATTAAAACAGTTCTATTACCTAGAAGTCATATCTCAGGAAATTAATATATATATATTTGTCTCCTTCTCTCATCCATGTTATTGACCCGAATTGAATGAACAGACTTGAGACAGTTAACATGCTATGCAAAAATACTTTTTCACTATTACAAGGTTCATTAGTATCATTGTGTCTTCTAGCTTCTCATTAAGAAGTCAGGATTCCTTCCTTCCCCAGGCAGATACTCTGTTGGAGATCTTTAAAATGATAAAAACGTATTTTCACATCTTCTGAGATTTATGCATGAGATTAAGCAATGTTACTGTGAAGAAAAATTCTGATCTTTAATAAAAGGGAAAACTTATTTTTGTTTTTGTTTTTATTCTCATTTCCTGGCAGTCAGAAATCCTTTTATGTGACATGAACCATGATCAGGTTCTCTTCAATTTATATTATGTATTTGACATTTTGATATGATTGTGAATCCAAGGCAAAGATTGATTAATGTGAATTCTTTGCAAAACAGGGACCTGAGATTGGTTCTTATTTTGCTGAAATTTAATAATGTCTTATTTAAAATGATCTAGACACCCCTCTAGATCAGGGGTGTCAAACTCAAGGCCCGCAGGGCTGCCCTGGAAACAGTGAAGGACTAGACGGTGGTGCCTCTGCCAGCAAAAACACGTTGCCATCCTGAACTCTGTTTTCAGCTGCGACAGATTCCTGCAACCCTCTGTCAGTGAAAATGGAGTTTGAGAGGGCAGCATTCAACCCTCCGGAGCTCTGTTTTTGCTGGCAGAGCGCTCGGGCCACCATAGGCGCCCTGACACGAGTGACGTTGAGCTGGCCACACCCACCCTGGCCACACCCCCATCCCCTCCCCCAAGTTCAAACACAACCCTGATGCGGCCCTCAATGAAATCAAGTTTGACACCCCTGCTGTAGCTCAAGGGTGGGGAACTATGACACTTTTATGACTTGTGGACCTCAACTCCCAGAATTCCTGAACCAACCATGCTGGCTGAGGAATTCTGGGAATTGACGTCCACAAGTCATAAAGGGGCCATAGTTCTACACCTCTTCTCTAGCTAACTACAGATCTATAGTACTTTTTGTGATTACTGCTGTACTTTATTTTGAACACTATCATGAATGGTATATAATAGATTAAGTATAAATTGGCATTTTGCCAACGAAATGAATAGTTTTAGCAAGTGGGATAGGATTGTCTATATCAACATCTACATCAGCCTGCCAATCCCTTTCATGGGAAATCCTTTTCACATCTCTGGTCTCTGAATTTTAAAGCGAGTGAGCTGTTTGCTTCTTCCATGAAAGAATTTCATTTAGCCCCCTCTCTTATATACAATACTCACACAACAACAACACCATTCCTTGAATAGGGAGATGTGTTCCGCTCTGGAATTTGAAATGGGCAGTTCAGGAAATGTTCCTTGCTTGGAGAAAAAATTATATTTTTTCATTTTTCCTATTTTCTCCTCACACTCCCCCCCCCCCCAAGGTTACTAGACCTCAGCAGTTTTTGGGGTGAGATTTCAAACCAAACTTTTAAGTAATAAAAAAGACAGTTTTTTAATACAAACATCAAACTAAGGATTAATACGAGGTCTCCAACCTGGCAATTTTAAGATTTGTGGACTTCACTTCCCAGAATTTCCCAGCCAACATGGGAATTCTGGGGGTTGAAGTCCATAATTCTTATAGTTGCCAATATTGGAGACCCCAGATTAGAAAGAGTTTAATTGCAACAAATCACATGGCAATGTGATCTTCATTTTAATATTAGTGCTTAATAATTTGTAATCAGTCTGAGCAAATAGGCTGAGAAATATAAAACTGAGCAAAACAGCACTTAAAACAACCTCCAGTGCCTCACATGATTGCCTAATTAGACCTTGGGGTTGAATTCTCTGGCCCTGTAGTGTGAAATCTGTTTTCTTATAGTTCCTGTGTTTTACAAGTCTCCGATCAACCTCATTCAGAACAACTCACCTCTGTTTCTGGCATTTAACTACAGTGACTTATGACCAAAATTTTGGATTCAATTGCAATCATTAAGTGAGAACTATTACGACCATGAGAGATTTAAATCTTGTAGTCTTTCCTCAGTTTTCCAGAAGCATAGTATATGCATGCACTGGAGCCCTTTTTTTCTGCTGTGCTGTGCTGATTTGATTTATTTATTTATTTACTGGAGTTATCCCCACCATAATCAGAGAGACTGTAAGTAATTCAGAATGCACCCTGCATACTAACAATAAAATAAGAGTCTTTGGTGGCGCAGATTGCTAATGCACTGGCTAAGTGTCTCCACTTAAGTCCAGTGCTTGCAATTAGTGCTGGTTCGATTCTCACCAGGCTCAAGGTTTACTCAGCCTTTCATCCTTTCGGGGTAGATAAA
>JANHFM010001723.1:85864-105648 GCA_032468115.1 Grayia smithii | reverse complement strand
GTATGCAGCAAGACAAATTCCTTGTGTGTCCAATCACACTTGGCCAATAAAGAATTCTATTCTATTCTATTCTATTCAGTGGATTGCACTGAATTTCATATTTATATTATTGTTCATTCATTTTTGAGGATGTTCTAATTTTTCTGATACCATAGTTTATTATTCTTAAAATCTGTAAACATAATTTTTCTGTAGAGAGAAGAATAAAAGTGAAACTGTTTTTTTTAGTTATTCATGTAATTTAATTACTGATTACTTCTGTGTTTCAAAATACATTTGTATGGCTTGTTTTAAAACAGGAAGCTGTATTGAATTATGTTTATAATGATGAATCATATCTTCTTCCATATGCCAGAGTTGTAATAGAAATTTTGAAGTTTTCTTATGATGGATATCTATGTTAAAGCATTTTATTTGTAACTTAATAGAAGATGTTTGATTTATTTGGAACAACTTTTATATTAATTTTATAGTTAAGATGTTATTTTTAAATTAGTATTTATAAAAGTAGAGATTAATTCTGGGCATTTTGTATTCTCTTTAATGAATTCTCCTTAATGAGATTATATACAAATTTATACACTTAAAATGCAAAATATTTCTTTTGAATCAGAATTAATACTTTGAATTAAGATTAAGAATTATTAGATTTAAGAAACAAATTTAGCAGAATTCTTTGCTCATAATTAAAAACTTCCTTAAACTATTAACAATATGTTGTGTTTCTTATATAGGGATTTTAAAACCAGTGCTAGTTTTATTCCTATTTTTTATTGTTAAGCAAATAAAATATCTTTGTTACACCATATTTAAATTTTTATGTGCAAACTAATCCTATGAAATCTTGTAAATTCAAGAGATAGGAGTGAGAAGCAACTTGTTTGCAGTAATTGTCCTCTTTCCTCTGGTGTGGTTCCAATCAGTGAAATCCTATGAAACTCTACGTTCACCCATTATTCTAATCTGATGGAATTAATTCTAATAAAGCATGTTCATATGACAATTGATAGTTAGAAATGTTGGCTGAAAATATAGGTCATCCTAGGAAGATAATTTAACTTTTATGAACTGGCATTATGGGAAAAGCTATGGCACTGAGATATCTTAGACTTGTCAGTTAATGGTGTTGAAGGCAGAAACTTTGTGTGATCATTACAGTATCAGTAATTCTTTCTGTCAATGCATGAAAAAAGACTAGACAACTAGAAAAATAGGCAGGATGAGAAGGCAAAAAACCTTAAAGTTTTAATAACACAAAACAATCTGGAAATAAAAGTCTGACTATTTCTTAATATATCTATCAATTGACTATGAAAGATCTATTAATCATCTTTGACTTTAAAACCTTTGACTTAACTAATAATATGGGGCATCTTTTATAATGTTTGAAATCCATTTTATTTATTTAATATTCCATTATAATTATTTATTTGGTTTTTAAAGTTACCCATTTGCCAAGTAACTTTGAATAGCTTCTATAGAATACACAGTAAAAATAATAGAGCCAGAAGGGAGGAAAACATCTGAGGCACCCCATAGAACGGGCTTTGGGCTAGATCTCTCTCAACCAACACTGATTAGAACCACACCAGAGGTAAAAGGACAATTTCTACAAAACAGTTGCCTCCCACTCCCATCTCTTGGTCCAGAGGTGTACCATGATTGGTGGCATTGAAAACTGCTGATAAATCAAGGATGGTGAGAATGGATGTACTTCTCTCATCCCGGTTTTGTCACAGATACTTCTCAGGTGGGATCAGTGTTTTCTCTCTATTCTAACCAGCCCTGAAGCCTAAATGAAAAGATAGATAATTCACTTCCTCCAGGGGTCTTTGAAGCTGCAGTTCAACCAACTTTCCCATAACCTCTTCGAGGTTTTTCAAAAATTATTTAGTACTGTTGGTTCTAGTGAATATTTCCTAAAGAGGGGCTATACCTATACATTCACCACTGTTTGGACCCAATCATTGTCATTTCCCTGGAGATCTTGTTAAACTAAGAGAAACATGGATCAACATACATGTGGCTGCATTACTTCAAAACTTACAGGCTGAAACTTCTCCCAAATAATCAGGTCAGACCATACCTCATTCAGCTAAGAAGCTCCTTCTTCTGTATAAGTAGAGGATTTGAACAATGTTATACTTAAATGCCTAAGATGTATTTTAAAATGTAAACTTTAACAATTCGTGCCCAAACTGAGTCCTAGGAAGGCAAAAAGGTATCTTTTCCAGTAGGGGGATTTACATGGTGTCATATAAAATTACCATTTTACATCATGTAAAAAACCTACTACACTATGAACCTAAAGAAAAACTTACAGTTATTTTTGTTTTAAAACATTGTTTAATATTATTATTTGCTAAGCACATTGGCTTGTGCTTAATTGTAAGCCGCCTTGAGTCTCCGGAGAAGGACGGGATATAAATGGGATTAAAAAAAATGTTTAGGTAAAATAAAAATAAAACAAGAAACTAAGTTGTCTGTATTGTCTTGTCCTCAACTCCTACTTGTTCTGGTGTAAAGTTAGTGAATTCCCCTCAAGCCAACAGGAGCCATTTGGCCAGTAATCCCAGTGTCTGTTGTCTACATTAGTTCTCCAGTCCCTGTCCCCAGAGACATTCTTCTTTGGGCAACTAAAGAATCCTCTGTAAAAATATGTATGTTGCCCATTCCCAGCCCACATTAAGGAGAGTGGTAATTTCCTGCCAGGTGGCAATGTTTGATGGAAGCCAAACAAATTGACCAATCCCTTTCCCTAACATATCCTGCAAATAGTATAAAGGGAAGTGTGGTGGAATGTAGGCTGGATTCCCAGGAGGGAGGTGGCTGCATTTCATCATAGACGGCTCCATTTGATGGAGCAATTAAGGCAAGAAATTTTAGGCCAATTTATGCTTCTTTAATTTAGCTAATTAGGATCATGATTAAATATCCTTGTGCTTTTTTATTAAGTCCCATCCCATATGCACCAAAGGAGCTTTTCAAAAGGCAATTGTGTTATCTTGCTTTTTTCCACCTTGAAATTGTTTTACTTCTCATTCAAGAAGCTTCTTCAGTTCTTTAGAATCTGAAAAATATTCTTGGATGAGAAGCAAAACGTTTTCAAGGAAAAAAAACAAAGTCCAGTTGTCTTTTGAAAAGCACCTTTAGGGCAACCATGACCTGGATGATTGAGAATCTCCATAGATGTTCTCCCATCCCAAATATTTATCATTTTATTACTGCAAAAGTACACTATTAATGGAGCATTTTCAAGATTGGGAAAAAGAACATACCTGTTCTGATTATTCTGGACAAAATTAAAGTCAAGGTAGCAAATGAAGGAGGGTGTTGTACATTGTAGGAAATGGTAGGAAAGATTAGGGCAGAAGAAGGTTCATTGTTGAGCATCTAAAAGAGTAGAAAGGGAGGTAGCTAACCGGTTGGTTTTCTCTGAGAAGTGAATCAGTAAAGTTTACAGTGCCAGAGGAAGGGGAAGCATCAGTGTGGATAGATTCTTGAATCAGCAGTGCTTACTCTAGGCATGGCAGCTTCCCAAATATTCTTTGCTAGTTCATTTGGCTATGTCAAGAGGAAAGGATTCAATATCTTGTGCAGTATATTATGATAGCCACTTCAAAAAAGCACCTTATCAGCTGAAGCGGCTCATGTTCTTCTAATGACTTTAGTTTGGGCTCATGCAATCCTAATTGTGCTGAGCCTGCATGGTGAGAAGATTAAAGATTGATCATTGTTTTCCTGTTCAGGCTTGGTGAAATTCCATTTTTAGCAGACACTAAATAACAGTTTATGGAAGTTAATGGTTTTTTGAGGAACGCAGCTAGTGATCAATATATAAGGAACCTTGAAACCAGATACAGATTGCTTAGAAGCCACATTATATTTCCCAGCCAAGAGAAGATTATGCTCAGTACAATGCCTTATATTCAAAGCACCTCTCACATATCCCTGAGATCCCCATGCACTCTTCCTGACCCATGCTGCCCCACATGTACCCTCCCCTGTGTAACATTTCCCATGCAGCCTTGTGTGCACCCTTTCCAACCCATACCACTCTCCCATGTTCCCTCCCTGACTTTTAACAGCATCTCTTGAGCACCTCATACCAGGGGTGAAATCCAGTAGGTTCTAACAGATTCTGAAGAACTGGTAGCGGGAATTTTGAGTAGTTTGGAGAACCGGCAAATACCACCTTTGGCTGGCCCCAACATGGGGTGGGAATGGAGATTTTGCAATATCCTTTCCCTGCCATGCCCACCAAGCCACACCCACAGAACCAGTAGAGAAACATTTTGGATTTCACCCTTGCCTCATACCCTGCCTTGGACTTGCAGATTCCTGTTGGCTTTCTGACTGACTTTGTCCATGCAGGTTTCCCACAAGCAAAGTAAATAGGGGAGCTAGCAGGAATTAGAAGAGGGGGGAAGGGAAGGGAAATTTCCAATGCTCCCTGCCAGCTTTCCCCAAGGAAACGCAATAGGGAAGCCAGCTGGAAGTTGTTCCCGCTGCCACTGTTTTTTTGCCCACCTTTGATAATTCTGTTTCTCTCTTAGTTATGGAAACGATAATCCGGCAGGTCACAGGTTATCTGGATAAGCCCAATATTCACTTTACAGTACCGTATGTAAAGTACACTGTATAGTGCTTTACACAATTGCAATTTTTTGATAATTATTTTCCCATTTTCTTTCATTAGCAATAATTTGTAAGTTGTGTATTTTCATACAACGTAGTGGTAGGGATGTGCACAAAAGAGAACATATGTTTGGTTTTGAACTCCAAACAAACTGTTTTTCTTTTTGGAAGTTTTGGCAAGTCATTCCAGATCAGCTGTGATTCAGCAAAAACAAAATTTGGAATATTTGTTTTGGCTCTGGGCTAGAAATCTTACAGGAGCTTTGGAAGGATTTCACAGGATAGATAGGACACGATTGGGGCATATTACTCCCATCTTTCTTCTTTCTTTCCAGTGCTCCCAGTTATCATATCATATGGTTCTCCCAATTTACCATCTCCCTAGTGCACGGGTGTCAAACTTACTGCGTCACATTGCTGTTTTGTGATGTTTTCCCTCTGTGCAGAATTGGGGTGGGTGTTGATTGTGTGTGATGCATCTGGGCTGCAGGCCGCCAGTTTGACACCCCTGCCCTAGTGCTTTCTCACTCCTCCCTACCCTTGAATTCCTGCTGCTTCCCCTTAGTTTCCGGCCTTTTTTCCATTCTCTTTTTCATAAACACTCTTACAATCTCACTCAAAACTCTTCTGCTTGGAATCCCTGGATCTCCATCCATATTTAGAACTAAAGATTCCAGTTTTCTATATATCCTGACCAAAAGTTTTTTGAAATAGAAAATGTGTTTCTCCAAATGTTCCTAAAGTATTATGTGGCATGCTGCTCAGATTGCATGTGGGGAATGTTATGGGGAGTTGTGTGATCCTCCTTGTCTCAGCATCATACTAGAAATTATTCCTACATAATTTGAAAACAAGCTCCAAGTAGCAATCGTTTGCTCAAACAAGCTCATTCAACTTGAAATTGTAAGATAAAGTCAGATTCAGACAAAAGAAATACTTTCCTTCTATAAATGGCATATATATTTATTTGTACATATACACACACATAGATACACATGCACACATGTATATTATAAAGGGAAAAAACAAAAACTATC
The DNA here is from genome assembly GCA_032468115.1 of Grayia smithii. Classification (NCBI taxonomy): domain Eukaryota; kingdom Metazoa; phylum Chordata; class Lepidosauria; order Squamata; family Grayiidae; genus Grayia; species Grayia smithii. The sequence continues at coordinate 99,973 of JANHFM010001723.1, read as the reverse complement.
ATGAAAGATTTGTAAAAATGACAGATTTCTGAGCAACTTGGAATGCTTTTAATTATTCCTAGAAATAATCAGTGAGGCAGCCAATAGCTTGAATTTCCAAAATAAGTTGTTATTATAAAATAAATCAGAACTTATTAGTACCAACATATGGAGTACAGAGATGATTCAGGGTGGGTAAAAAAGATGCCAAGGTTTTCACAATAGCATTGCTGGCTTCAATCCATGTTGGATTTGAAGGATCATAAAAGGCTCAATCCTCAAGATAGTCTCCTTTGTAAACCTCACTGAAATCTATTAAGCAATTTGTATTTGTATCCCTCATTTCAAGAGAGAAGAAGAGCCAACAAAATGCTCTAGGCAAGGTGTTAATCAACATTTAGTTTTCCAAAAACAGCTAAAATACAATTGCCAGCATCATTCACTATTGATCAGGTGGGTTGGAGCTGGTGGTGAAGTACATTTCAATCATATCCAGAGAGGCATTATTTTGTCACTAGGAGAGATTTATTCCGATCTCTGTGCAGGTAGATGCCAGATGGGGATGGTAGTGACATTTTCTTCATTGTACAATGTCATTTGGCTGCTTTGCCTCTCAAATAGTGTACATAGTATTTTGTGTTATAATGACTTAGTCACCTATTGGACCTGATGCTACTGCAAAGATGTATGTCACCTTTTTATTTATTTATCTGCTTATTCAATTTATTGGCCACCCTCTTACCACAAGGTAACTCTGCTATTGATGAGAGCAAGTTAAAACCCCAGACATGATTCTTCACAAACATGGGGGTTGGATGGAGAATGGCAGATTAAAAGGAAAGACCATGGTGAATTGTTTTTCCTGAATGTTTATTAATGACAGTTTGCTGCCATTCATATCTCTCATTTAATGTCAGTTGAATGTAAATATGTAATTTGTGTCCTTTGATATGGAAGTGACATAACATATATGTACACGAACTGTCCGGATTACTTCAAATACCACAGTCTGTTATTTTGGAAAGATATCTGAACACAAATACTGCCAGTTGCAATCCAAACTGGTAAATCAGGGAATTGTTAAATCGTAACTTACTGTATTTAGGATCCCTGTTCCAGTAGATGACAACTTCTGGCTAATATTGTCTTTGCCTTAAAAATGCATTTGTGAGGTAAAATGTATATCCTGCTGCAATCTAACAGAGTTTTAGTGGCTTATAGCCAGGGAAACCTCCCCCCCCACACACACACAAATAATAGTACAGACACAAAATATTGAAAAACTTAAGTAGCATCAGGCTCCAACACACAGAAAGAAACCACAAAGCTAGTTGGGCGACCTCTGTCTTTTAGTTTAATCCAGCTCACAAGGTTATTGCTGTGGAAAAAATAGGAGAAGAAGGGGTATTAGGTCTGCTATGAGCTACTTATGAAGTAATAAATGCAGGATAAAAATCTGAATTACTATTATTATATTTTATTATTCACAGTACACTGGCTCTAATGTAGACTTCTATTGTACTTTTCAAATGCCATTGTATTCTTTGAGGCTGAACTAAGATGGTATCATTATCTGAGAAGGAAACGTTATTTAAGAGCTCCTATATCCAATGGAGTTAAGCTACACTGAGCTTGCAGATACTAAGTTTTGAATAGCCAGAGATGGGATTAAGTTATCAAGCAAATAATACACTAGAATTAGCTGTATTTAAACTTCTTATTGAATATGTGTGTTAATTTCAAGGCTAAATATTAAACATACAAATTAATGTTTCAATTATTTTCATTATGTACCCAAATATAAAGTTGATTCTATTCAGTGCTGTTCTACCTATTTCCATTCAGATAAATTTAAAGGAAAGAAAATTCATGATTATAGCAATAGCACTTAGGCATACATACTGCTTCATAGTGCTTTACACCAATTTCTGAGTTGTTTACAGAGTTAGCATATTGCCCCCAACAATTTGAGACCTCATTTTACCAACTTCAAGAAGATGGAAGTCTGAGAAACCTTAAGCCTGTCAGGATCAAACTCCTGGCAGTGGGCAGAGTCAGCATGCAATACTGCATTCTACTGCACCACCAATACTGATAATAAAAAGTATTATGAGGAATAATACTTTTTAAAATTATCCACTTATACTCACAGAAGACCACCTATAAATAAACCAGCCCTCACATTTTTTTAGCCAAAATACCATGAAAAATACATCACCCACAGATAGGACAATTGTAAAAATTAAGGCATATGAAAATTTTGAGAGTCAGCTTATCTGCTGGTGATGTATTTTTCATGGTATTTTTGAAAGTTGGTTTATCCACAGATAGGCTTATCCATGAATATATACAATTACTAGTAAATACCAGATTACAAACCCATTGTTGTATTATTTTTCAGAATATCTTATAATGACTCACTAAGTGATTCCAAACAGATCAAAAAATGAAGATACGGATATCATTTTTCATCATTTTGCCCTAATAAAGCTTGGGTGCTTCAAACTTTTTTAGGGAAAAACAGCATGACATCTGAAATCCATTTAAAACATTAGGTTATTTTGAATCTGAAAACCATAGTCTGGTGCAAGGATTAAAGGTCTATGCTGGGTCCAAGGAGATGCAGCTTCAAGCCCATTCTCAGGCATGAAAACTTAGTGGGTGACTTTAGGCAGTTCTTTCTCAGCCTAAGCTACCTCCCAAGGTGGTTGTGTGGAAAAATTGGAGCAGGCAGTGTAGTTTATGCCACCTTGAACTCTTGCTGATCAGTGGAATAAGGAATAAAGAGGGAATTATAACTGATTATTGCACACCAAGAAAGATGGAGCTGGGAGAAGTCTTAGATTTGTTATCATTTCAGTTGATTAAGCTGCAATGTGATCATTTAAAATGGGGGTACTACACCTGAATTTTTGTCTGCTGCCATTATATAACTTTCATTATTTCAGTTTCCTAATCTTCATCTCTTGAAGGAAGCATGAAATAAACACAACTGAAGGAACTACCGATTCAGCATGTTTGTTTGTCAGAAGCATACATGTTATGGACAGACAAGTGAGGAATTGTTTGCCAGTGGCAAGCAAACAAAATAATTCCTTCATTTCCCCAGGGGAAAATGAGCACCACCCTTCAATTGTTTTGTTATTACCTATGTAAATAAATAGGGGTTTTTTGGGATTGGAGAACGACAAAATGCATATTCTTTTCCCTTAACTTAATATGTTTGAATGCATTGTGTTTTATTAATGTGCTTGATATCTAAAATTGACTCACACTCGTTTTGTTTTTCCTCCAGTTACAATTACCTCAATTGGAGAAAAAGGTATGATTCTTTTTTTGTAAAACATTTTATTTCTGTGCATATGTCAAGTCATATTTGAGTTTTATCTTGCAAAATTACTAATTGCTTGATTTTTGGAAAGAAAAAAAAATGTAATTCCAGCATCAGGCCTTTCAGTCATGTGATGGACGCCTTCGGCTTCTGAAAAAATGGGATCTTGGCAACAGAAATATTGCTGACACTTGCCTAAAATCTAAAATTACTCAGTTTTCTGAAGCAACAGAAGCAACAGAAGCTTACCGTTCATCAAATTAAGGATCCACAAGAATTGCTGAGCTAAATAAACAAAAATAATTTATTCTAGCCAGAAAGTATCTCAAAAAATATGCAGGGTACTTTCCATTTTCCATCCAATAAATACTGGTGTGCCCTCTAACCTACATTCAGCAGAATAGTTCGATCTAGTGGTTAAGGCACCAGATTAGAAAGCAGGAGACCATGAATTCAAGTCCCACTTTAGCCATTAAAGTAAATTAGATGACTTTGGGCCAAACACTCTGCCTTAGATTAACCCACCACAGGGTTGTTGTTGTGGGGAAAACAGGAGTTGGAAGATGTGTTGTATATGTTTGCCGCCTTGAGTTATTTGTAAAAATAAGAAAGGTGGGATACAAATAATTAAAAACAACTAATAGCACAAATTACAATTTTCCAAATGTTTGAGTTGGTTGCATGTCTTTTTCTATAAACTGAATATTGCTGCACCTTCACCTGTGAGGTTCAAATCAGCAATTATCTATATTAAATTATAGATTTCAAAGATATTCTTACTCTTTCCCTCCAAATTCCAACCCAGAATGTTCTGCTTTCCCCAGCAATGCCTCGCCTTCCTTAACAATCTTTAAAATACAAAATAGTGGGACTGGATTCTTTATTCTTTGTTTTTTCTATCGAAAATGGTAGGGAAAAGCTGGTTACAGATGATGTTAGGAAACTGAGAAAGGCTGCAGGGAGAAGAAAACAGATGCTTAATTAGAGAAGAATAGGAAATTAGAAATTTCCTTTTGACATCTGTAATCTTGCAAGATAATCGGTTTAAAAAGTAAACTAATTTGTTCTTCTAAAAAACTATCCTGCAGTTGTAATTAAGTGTCAGGAACTTGTTGGCTGGAAGATTCTAGAAGGAATATCTTCTCAAGATCAAAGATGATGGTAGCAGCTACTCATGTTCTTTAGCACTGCTGCTGCTAATAAGATCTGGAAAGATAATAATGGGAGAAAAAGGTAAAAAAGGATGCATGACAGCAGCAGTTTTAAACTTTTAAAGAGAGATTAAGAAATGACAAGTAGCAGCGAAATAATGAGTCAGTTCTCATCTTAGCCTTCAAATCAGTTTTCTAGTGTCCAAAGAGGGAAGAATTACGGTAATAAACTTTTGCTGATATCATTCAGCAGTAGAAAAGAGATTTCCTCCAAAATATACAGTACTTCAAATTTTTCTGGTCATCAAGGTTTAGGTGCTACAATGCAACCTTGTTCTTATTAAAGAACAAGTCCTTGGTTTCTTGTGAAGTAAGTTTCTCAAAGGGTATCTAGAAAAGGAATGCTTATTTAATCATTCCTAATAGAGATATGCATAGACTAGCCAATTGTTGTGAAAAATAGTCTGGGTTGACAATTACAGAATCTGGAATAAAAGTTAGAAAACTGGATCTCTTTTCTCCTATAATGTGTGATGAGAAAAGCAGGAAAAAATGTAAATTCTAATTCCTTGTCTACATTTATCATAAAACTCAAATGCAGCACATTAAATTGTTTTCAATTAGTAGTCTGACAGGAATATAAACTATATTGCTAAAGAACCTCAATAATGATATTTCAAAATTACCCTAATTTTACCTTGGCTATTACTGTATGTCATTGCCATGTAAAGTAGTTTAGATTCACTATCATATGCATTACATGCTTGATGTCTTGAGACTGTCTAATCTAAAGTTTCAACAATTAAATTAAGGATTAAAGAATACAAGGGGGTTCCTTGGGATACCACAAAATTGCTTGGTGGTTAAGAAAAACTCCATTTGGTATCTCTACCTAGCAACAGGTAGAGATACCAAATTGTAACCCAGTGAACCAGTGGTAAGTTTCAAATTTTTTTACTACCGGTTCTGTGGATGTGGCTTAGTGGGCATGGCAGGGGAAGGTTACTGCAAAATCCCCATTTCCTCCCAATCAGCTAGGACTCAGAAGGCAGAGAATAGATGGGGATAGGGCCAGTCAGAGGTGGTATTTACCGGTTCTGTGAACTACTCAAAATTTCCGCTACTGATTCTCTAGAACTGGTGAGAATCTGCTGAAACCCACCTCTGCAGTGAACAAAAGATGATAAAATCCATAACTCCTTATTACAAATCCTATCTGAACTGTATTAAATGTCTTTTCAAGTGTCCTACAAGGTTAGAAATTCTAAATATTCGATTCTAAATGATCTGCCATGATAATTTATGGTCTGGTATGGTCTGATATGATTTATACTTGAGCAGGATATTGGACTAGAAGACCTCCAAGGTCACTTTCAATTGTGTTATTCCATGTTTTATTTCCAAAACTTAAGTTGTCAAATAGATATTATCAAATGTGTGTCTACTTTTTATAAATACCAATGGACATGGGTGAATTATCCACAATTTCATTTTCTATAGCCTCATAGCTAGTGTTGCAATTAATATTTTAGCATCCATGTTAAGATAAATGCCTATACATTTCTTTTTCAGGCTTTTTAATATTTCTATAATGTAGACCTCCTAAAATAAAATTTATAAAAGTAGAGGGAATATAGAAAGATTAATTGATTGATTGTGAATCTCTACCAATGTAGGTTTTCTGATACATCTAGAAAAATTATAAACCATTCAACTAAAAATCCATCAGATCTGGGGCTTTCCTCAGTTTCATCGATTGAATTGTCCCTATAACTTCTTACAGAATCAATGGGTGTGCTGTTTTTCTTCCTATGAGATCTCTTAGGTTTGAAATTTATAATTTGTTACACAGTTAGTGATGTCTCCAATATATTTATCCTAGTGTAAAAATAATGAAACAGGTAATTGACTCAGATTCAATACATAACTGATATTAAATTGTGTTGTTTCAATCAGCAAAACAATACTTTTCCAGCTTTCTCTCGATTCCCCATAAATCTGATTAAAATATAGTATTTCATCAAATATTCAGATTTTTCTGAAAATGGTAGCCCCCAATTTAGTTTTAGCTGCTATAAATACTTGATAGAATTCATTTGGGGAGGGGGAGTGATTTCTAGCATAAGGCAAAAGTGAGTCTTTAATCATCTTTTTCAACTGTATAAGATTAAAATCTCAAAATTTCTTTTTTGCTAAGGCAATAGCAATAAAGGATCTCTAAGTAAATGCCTTAAAAGCATCCCAAAGGATTAACATATTGGTAAAGCCCATTAAAAAAAGCATCTTGATCTATTCCAAAATAGGAGGTTTTTGGAGAATTACTTAGAAGCTGTCTTGAATTAGAATGGTATAATCAGGTCACCTTTCCTTAAGCCCCCAGAGGAGAAAGATAACAGCTATTATGTCATGCTTCCATGTACTGGGCATCACATGACTTTCAGCTCATCCCCAGGAGGGAATTTCATTATCTTTACACAGTTTATCCTGCATGGTGATTTCAGTTATAGTGACCATCAAGCATCACCGCACAACCAATTTGATCCTTTATTGGGACACCTCAGATGTAGGTAGCAAGATGTTACTCTGTGCAGTTCAAATCTTGTACTGGGAATTGAACTCCTGGTTCTTTGGATTTTAGATGACTATACAATGCATTAATATTAGGAGCTATCCAGGTTCTGGCTAATTTATATTTACCATTAGCCACCTCCAACCTACCACACACCCTATTAAATTAAATTTCAAGTGAACTCAGGTATTTGAAACGATTAAGTTTAACAATAATTGCTCAAATGAAGCTAAGCTTGCTTTTATTTTACTGCATTTCAATTCAAATACATTGTTCTTTCTCACAAATGTTTTAATGTGATGATTAAATGTGACAGATTCCATGTATATATATTCTTTCATTCATTCATTCTCTCAGTTCATTTTTCACAACAATATATGGCTGCCCATCTCAGATTCATGGCTCTGGCCGGGTAACCGTTGTTGTTTTTTTAAATAGAATATTGTTAAAATATCATATGTACTCTCAAAACCAAGTGTTTCAGCCAATTGTTTCTATTCAAATAATATTTATATTCATAAAATTGTGTATATTCAAGGTTGCTTCCCCCCCTCCGCCCCCCAAAAATCCAGTGGTCTATAATGTCATTGGAGCAGACACATCCTTCTAATGCCTCTGGATGGCACTGAGGCCTAATGATATTTCTTCTTAAACTTTTGTTCCTTATCAGCTTGGAAAGTAGGTCAACAATTACTCATTTGGTATGAGATTGTGACAGAAACATAAAATATTCAGTATTCTGAGACAGTTCCCCTCAGTTCATCAATTAGTTAGAAAAGGTCTTTTCTTTCTTTTTTTTTCTTTCACAATTCCTGAAGGCTATTTGCAGTTGTTTACAAACAGAAAATCTTCAGTCACTGAAACAGCAACTTCAGGATTTAAGAGATAAAGCCAATTGTAGTAATTGGCCTTCCATTATCTTTTTAATGTAACTTTATAAACCTATTCAGAAAATATAGTTGGATTACGAACACTAAAGTACAAAAACTAGCAATCTGCATATGGTAAATGAACTGGAAGCTATTGACAGAAAGATTTTGCTTTAGCTTCTCAGATTTAGCTTAGATAAGTTGACAAAGGACACATCTATGGAACCTTCTTGACTCATGGTTGCTTTTGGATTGGAAGTAGCATGCCTTCTAACACTAGCTGCAGGTGAACAAAAGCATGTCTCCCTTCCTACCTGTGAGAAGCATCTGGTTGGCACTGAAAAAAATACTGGCCTAAGATGGACCTTGGCTGATCCAGCACAGCTATTTATACAGTTATGTTCTGACATTCTTAATTTCTTAAATACAGTTTCTTCCATGGAATGTATATAATACCTTTTTTGTTCCTATAATAGCATTTTTTGAACTTTGTAATGTTTACTAATATATTACTTATTTTATGTAAATTACTCTTAGCTTATAGAAACATTTGGGACAAGGAACAAAACACTGATAGCACGTGTATCTTTTCAGAATAATGAATTTGTTTGTATTTTCCTATATATCTGCAAGTATTATGAGCAAGCGAGCTTATGAACCCTTTATTTATAAAATCATATGTGACCTGGCCTAGCTAAGCCATTTGCTTTCAATTACTGTACATGATTAGTTTAGAATCAAGGTTCTGTAATGCATATGATCTCTAAGGCAAAGAGTATCTTTAATAAACTCTTGTTACTAAAACATATATATTACTTGTTGGTTTATTTATTTTAATGCTTTATTTACTTTATTGCCAACATTTTGGAAGATAAAAATTCAGAAGGATCTTGACAGACTTTAGCATGGGCCCTATCCAACAAGATGCAGTTCAGTGGTGAGAAAAGTTAAGGTCCTGCACCTATACAGAAAAAAACAAATACATAGGTGTAGAATAGGTAGTATATGGCTCAATAGTAGTAAGTGAGATAGAGAGATCTAGGTATCCTTATGGATCATTGTTAAGTATGAGTAAGCAGTGTGCTACACCTGCCAAAAAAGCCAATGCAGTTCTAGGCTGCATCAACAGAAGGATAGCACCAAGCTCATGGGAAGTGATGTATGCTGCTCTAGTGAGGCCACCTCTGGAATACTATATCCAGTTCTGATCAACACGATACAAAGAAGATGTGGTAGCTCTAGAAAGAGTGCAGAGAAGAGCAACAAAAGATGATAAGGATCTTGAGACTAAATCCTAAAATGAATGAGAAAGGGAACTAGTATGTTTAGTCTAATGAAGAAAAAGGCTTGGAGAGACATGATTGCAGTCTTCCAATACTTGAAGGGCTGTTACAAAGAAGGGAGCATTGATTTATTCTCCAATAGCACCTGAGGGTAGGACAAGAAGCAACAGGTGAAGCTTGTCAAAGGGAGATTCACCCTAAAAATAAGGAAGAATTTCCTGACAGAACTATTAATCAGTAGAAACAGTTTGCCTCCCAAAGTTGTGGATGCTCCATCACTGAAGGTTTTCCAAAAAAAAAAAAAAAAGATTGGACAACCATTTGTCTGGGATGGTATAAGAACTCCTACCTTGAGCAAGGGGTTGGACTAGATGACCTAGGTCCCTTCCAGCCCTTTGATTCAATGATTTTATGAAGTTAAACCAACCCAATAGGCATTAGAACATAGGCAGCAATTAACATACATGCATAAAGCTACAATTGGAATTTTGCAATTCCTCTTGATATATCTAAAAATTGGTCACTTAGATAGAATTTTTCTATAACTGGAAACTTTCTCACTCAAAACTGCTCTGTCTTGTTGGGAGTGAATTTAAGCCTGTTTTTGTCTATCTAGACTGTAACAGCCTCCAGGACACAGGGACAAGTTCTCAACAGCATCTTCTGTTTAGGCCATAGTTGAGATATAAAGCTGAGTATTATATTTACAACACATGACTCCATACAGATGTTAAATAAGAATGAATGCATCAAGATAGAATAGTTTCTCACGGACTATACATTTGCTTATTATAAATATTCATAATTTCAGAACTAAGATATAAATTATGAGTACCAGATTATGTTGGCAGACTGAGTTTATCCTGGTGAAATAGAGGATGACCTTTTCTGAAGCTGAGGCTGGATTTTATTAATTCAAATGTATTCAGTTTGTATAGACATACATCTCAAATTTGCAACTCTGAGCAGCTCACATATTAAAAACAACCAACCACATAAAAACACAACCAATAAATAAAATATGAAAACAGTAAAAACACATTCTTAAAACTAAATGAAACATCTAATTAAAAGTAAAAAATGAATTTTAAAAAACGATTTTATAAGTGCAAGGATTTCAACATATGATGATTTCCAGTTCCATATTTTGTAATAATAAAAATACAATTTATAATATTTATAGTGCTTATCTCAAATTGCATATATATTATTGCTATCATATATTCTTTATGCAGAAAAATATACCTTGGATTCTGAACTCAGTTTAGAAACCTCAGGCAAAACTGGCTTCTGTTATCAATACTGTGGTTATCTAAAAAGAAGATGGCCCTGGTTTTTAAAACCCAGAAAAATAAAAAGCAAAGACAAAATTCCAGTGCAATTACTAGTTACTATGGTTGCCATCATTAGCTGAAAACAATTCTGGCAATTTCTACTCCTCATATATGTATGTATGCATCTCAGGTTTCTTTGTGTGTGCATATGTGTTTGTATGTATGCTATTCCTACAAGTCATTCTTAAAGCATGGAAAGATCAGGGCCTCCAAATAATTGAATTAATATTGGCTGATTAAAATAAATTGGCTACAAAACAAGAAACCCCATCAGGACTTATCTGGCTTTCTATCTTGTGTAATGACTCTAGACAGCTCACAGCTAAAATCAGAAGTAGTCTTCCCCTCCAGGCACCAGACTAAACAGCCTCCCAGTTCAACCCATACCCTAGTCCAATGTTAGAGGGGAAAGCCAGGTGGAAGACTCAAACAGAAGGAATCCGTTGTATCTCGGGAGGGAGGCTACTCCAAAGGGCTGGGGCAGCCATCAGGTAGCAGCATTTAATAAAGGAAACCTGGAGTATGTTCACCTACCTAATCTAGTACCCTGTTTATCCAAAAATAAGACTTATCCCGAAAATAAGCCCTAGTATGTTTTATGTAATATCTAATATAAGCCCTAACTCCAAAATAAGCCTTACTTAAGAGCCTGCACAGCCAGCTGGCCACCCATTCTGCCTGGTTGCTCACAGTGCCGTGGTCACAAGGTGAAGCAGGGGGTGTAGTTGCCCCACACACCCCGCATCAGTTTACCTCGGCCCCCGCAGCCAGGCCATCCACATCCTATCAGCTGCCTTGCGGTGGCAGCACCGGCAGGCACGTGCAGCAGGAGCCCATGTAACTGCCAGCCCACTTCTTCTGCTTGCTCGCAACCGCAACGGAGCAGTACACCGAGCAATGTGCTGGTGCCAGGGCTGTGAGGCAAGGCAGGTGTCAGGGTGAGAGTGGCCTAGTTGCGAGGGCCCTGAAATAAGCCAGTGCATGGCATACGGGACAGCTCCACCCCCAACTTGTAGTGGTGGCACTGGCACATCGTGGGGCCTCCTGTCCCTCCATGAGCAAGCAGAAGTGGGCCTCCTATACATGGGGAAAATAAGACACCCCCCAAAAATAAGCCCTAGTGCTTATTTTGGGGCCCAAAAGAAAATAAGACCCAGTTTTATTTTCAGGGAAACACGGGTAGGAGCATAAATACCATTAGTGAGAGGCAGCCCCACAACTAACCTGGGTCTGTGCCATGTGGAGCTTGAAAGATGATAACCAGTATCTTGAATTGGATCTAGAAAGCAACTACAGCTGTGTGATTATTATTATTATTTATTTATTTATTTAATTAATTATTTAATTTATATGCCGCCCTTCTCCCAAAGGACTCGAGGTGGCTCACAAAAATTAAAAAGCAATATACAATATAAAAAATTTAAATTTATATTAAAACAATTTTAAAAATAGATAAAAATTTTAAAACCCAATCACGTCAGCCAATCCATTGGAACAGCATGTCTTCAGGTCCCAGCAGAAGGAGTGGAGGTTGGGCGGTGGGTAACCCATTCTAGAGGGTCGGTGCGCCCACAGAGAACGCCCTTGCCTAGGGCGCCGCCAACCGACATTGGATTACTTGGATGAACTGCTAGACGCCCAAAGCCTGACTAGCCCCTGCATTCTGAACCAGTTACCGCTTCCATATATTATTTAAGAGCAATTAAATTGCAGTAATCCATATGCTTGGAGCATCCTTTTGTGATTGGAATGGTTTCCAGGATAGAACAACATCCATACCTATAATTTCACACTTTGGTTTACAAGCCAGACTTCAAATACACTTCTAATTTTTGTTTGCCAACTGCCTACAATTGTTATTTGACTCAATTGGAACTGATCTATTTTTTGTATGATCCTATTATTATTGATTTATTGTTGACTATTACTCAGGATTCTGTGTAATCTCATATTCTACAATTATGTCTCCAAATTTATTTTGCTAGTAGGTCAAAAGAAATGTTGCATTAATCCCTTAACCCTTTTTCATGTTATTGCTTTTGCTCTTTTTAACAGTTTTTACTGAAATTTTAATTGCATTTTATTTTTATTGCAGTTGTCTACCTTGTGATTTTTCATCTGTCATTTGTCATGTTTGCGTGGTCCTATTGGAAGACTATTTTTACATCTCCTGCCTCCCCTTCCAATGAGGTAAATGTTATCATTGGCAAAGTTATGCAGCATTTACTATTGAATTGTATGTGAAAGTAATGCTTGCTTTAAAATAAGATTTGTTATGTTTTATTTTGTTTAGTTTTTCTGTTCCCATTTGATAAATTATATTGCAGTATTGTGAATGAAAATCATACAATTATTTTCTGAAATTACCGCATTGCCACAACTTAATTTAGATTTCTTTAATTTGAACAAATTCCTATTTTGAATGAGATAGCTTAGTACTACGGTGTTCAGATAGGTGGCCTTTGTGTTCTGTTTCATAGTCTTAATATAGGTATAAACCAATTCACAATCTGCACATTTTTATAATCATTCTTACTTTAACAATTATGCTCAAAACAAACTTCAATCTCACTTAGGAGTGCTATTAATTTTAAGACAAATTCTATAGAAATGTACAATGTCTTTATGAAGTCATTATCAATGCTCTAATCCATGTAACATCCAGAGAGAGAAAGAGAGATGCACTAAGGAACTTCTTTTGCTAATTTAAATTAAACATGGCCCTTCCTAAAAATAATTATTTTATCAATGCCCTATAGCAATGGTGGCGAACCTTTTACTTACTGAATGCCGAACAGGAATGTGCTTCGCACGCTGTGTGCGCTCACATGCCATCTGCAGGAATGCGCGGCTCCTCCCCATGTGCTGTGCGTGCAACTGCACCATCTACACATGCACACAGCTTTCCCGCATGCCCCTACCCTGCGCTGCACATGCAACCACCCCATCTGCACATTTTCACAGCTTTCACGCGCGCCCCTGTGCTGTGCGCAACCACACCATCTGTGCATGTGCACACTGCGTACCAGTCATCTCACGTGCAAGCTCAAACACGCGCACAAGTGCAGGAGGCTCTGAATTGCACGCATGCATACCAGAGGCCTGAACAGCAGCTGGGGCGCGTGCGCATGCACAACTTCAGGTGAGTTTGGCGACAGCTTGCATGCCCGGAAAAATGGCTCTACATGCCACTTCCGGCACACATGCCATAGGTTCACCAACACAGCCTATAGTAAATCAAAATGCAGCCTGAGACAATTATAATTCAGCAGTTATAGTTTTAATGGGCCAGTTGTGTCATACACTAGCCATGCCCACGCCCAGTTTAGCAAAGGGGAAAAAAAAGTTCTGATACGTCACATGACAATGAGTGACAGCCCTGATTTAGAGTCAAACATTATCTGGGTCTTTTTTAATTGTAGGCCAGGATATATGCATTTTCTTTTATTCTCAAAAGTTAGCTTAAAGTGTGTTTTCACAATACGTTTTTGAAAGTAGAAAAGCAGTGGTAGAGTATTATTTATTTATTTATTTATTTATTTATTTATTTATTTATTTATTTATTTATTTATTATATTTATATGCCGCCCATC
>JANHFM010001721.1:185844-197314 GCA_032468115.1 Grayia smithii | reverse complement strand
TGTAATCTGTTCCGGGAAGTCTTTGTAAAAACCAAAAAAATTTTATAAAACTTTTTTAATAAAAAAAAAAAAAAAAATGCATATTTGATTCATACTGGCTTCTAACATAAATATACAGAAATATATAACATCTCATGCATTAAGAAATTTAGTTCTTTATAAAACAAAACAAAATGGATTGCTAGAACTTAATGAATGAGACCATTTGTGTGGGAAAAGAGAATATTGGTACTTCAAAGAGGGGCACTTCCATAGCATCTATCCCCAATCTCCCAAATAATTTATGTACTATGAATGGAAGGGGTGAATAAGTCACTTCCATCAGGCACATTATCAATAAGTCTTGGATCCAATTAAATATATGTAAGAGCCCTGACAATATATGTAAGTGCCCTGTTTTTTGAAAGAATGATTTAAAAAGAAAGTCTATTTAAACATATTTCTAAATTCCTTAGCTGAATAGAGAAGAATGTATTCTTTACAACACCTAAAAGAACTTAAAAAACCGTCTACAAGGAAAACCTATTACGGAGTATCCCACCAAAAATGATAAAGAAAGCTTTGAAAAAGAATAAGAAAAGCTGCATTGAAGTATGATGAATAAATATTTAGAAATCAGAATATTTAATTAGAATAAATTATGGTAATAATAATGAATAAATATAATAAATCATTATCTTGATTATAATGAGTAATCAAGAAAATAATTATCAAACAAGTTAATCCAGGGTTCTAAATTAAAGTGCAAATGTTTTTTTTTCCTTTGGAGAAGTCTTTAATGTGGAAAAGGTGGAAAGAAAGAGAAGAAGACAACCAGCACAAGACAGATAGACTCAGTTACAGTAGTAATATGTGCATTGTCTGAAATCCAGAAGGACCAAGTCGGAGATAGATTATCCTGGACAATGTCTATCTAGATGGCCACTAAAGATTGACACTGACTTGATTATACATAATCAATAATCAATTATAATAAAATATACTTTGATTATAACAAATGTGTACCATATTTAGGTGGTAACAAATAGTAAATATGTCATAAATCATGTAAGATAAAATAATGTAATTCAAAACATTTCACATTATATTTTATCTTGTTATTCAGTTATATTTTGTAATCTCAATATCCATAACCTCACTTTAAGGATCAACATGATAGAGCTGCCAATTGTGTGGATACTATTTGTCCCTGCATTGTTCTTGTCTACAGCAGATGTTCTATTCCCATTGCCTGAACTTAATAATAATACCCGGGTGCATTAGAAACATAATAGTGTGCAGCAGAGATCTGAAATCAACTGTTCTGTTTACACAAATGATTAACATTTCACGGTTATTGTGGAACCATGGGATACTCCCAGCATATCTGAGCATCTGCATATTTATCAGGATATACACTTGAGGTATTATCTGCCAATCATAACAATAATCAGTGAAGTACTTATCAACAGTTTCCTTGCCATTAATTTCCTAGTGAAATACAGACTTAAAGGAAATCTCAATACTGAAAAAGAAGCTAGACAGGTGAAACTGATATTTATAGAATATTTCAACCCATATGAAATAATAATAGGACAATTGTGTGTCTGTGTTGTGTGTGCGTTCATGTGTGTGTGAATATCCTTAGGAAAATATTTGAGGAAAGGATTAAATTGCCCCACAATGATCCAATCTCCTTCCGCTATCTAAGATATCCATATTAAAATATTTGAGCCTTTAACAATACAATTGCTACATTCACAATATTTATCAAGGTTTACTTCAATATCAATAATATACTATAAAAACATACTGTTCAATTTCTCTGCAGAGTTGTGGTGGGAGTTTGCAATCCATTAAATTTTTCCATTCTTCTGCTGTACAAACACTGTGATATGAAAGCTTCTCCATTGTTACCCGATATATACATTCTGAATGATGAATTCTGTGATACATCTGAAATATTGGTTTAATGAAAGAATGGTTAATGAAAGTAATTTGTATCTCCCCTTATTTGAACAAAATTCCTAAGGGTTTCAAACTAAAAGGTTATTCTTGTTAGTTACACCTATCCAAACATGCCATTTCTGAAGAGCAGTCAAACATAATTTAACAGGAAATAATTTGTTTTGTTTTTCTTCCCTTTCACAGTCTGTTGGGCTGCTTCATCATGGTGGGGACATGCTCCTAACAGGGATGACTAAACAATCCCAGGAGTGTCTACCAAAAGTATATAATTCCAGCATGGTCAATCAAGGTGTGAAGATCATTTACAGTATCCTTCCCCTTCCATGCCCACCAAGCCATGCCCATCAAGCCATGCCACGCCCACCAAGCCACACCCAGAGAACCAGTAATAAAAAATTTTGAAACCCACCACTGATAAGGGGGAAAAATGGTCTCCAAGGTGTGTGTGCACAGTAATATTTGTATTTTTTCCTTTTCTTGTATTTAGATTTATATGTATCATGTTTGTATTATTTGTATTCAAAATAAAAAAAACATTATTTTTTTTAAAAAAGACCTGTGGAATGAAATCAAAATGTTGCTAAGAAGCATTATGAAAGGGAAAATCAAGAAATAAAAGAAAGCAAACTGGATGTCAGAACCAAATGGTGGAAATTGCCAAGAAGAAATCACAGCCAAGGAAGGCAAACACCTGAGAAAGGAAGTTTACAAAGAGATTCCAACCTCAATTGATATACAAAAGGATGTAAATGTACAGATAGTAACTGAAGAAGATCAGACAAAGATGACATTACGTTAAAATCCAAGAAGATACTGGAGATATTCCCAAATTATAAGAATCTGTAATACTAGAAGATAACATTAGATCAGCATTTGGTTATTACCAGTCTGAATTGATAGAATATCTGCAGAAATATGGCAAGCAACAAAAGGGAAATCTGAAAATTTCTAACTAAAGTATATCAGTGAATCTGGCCAGCTGATGGGAAGACATGAGTTTACTTAGGAGGCTTAATAGTGTGTGCAAAGTATCACAAAATATTATTAATTTTCTATGCCTGTAAAATAATGCTTAGGATCATCCAACTCAGACTGCCTTTTAGGACCAACTATTAATAGTAAATGAAGCAATGATCAAGAAAGAAATATGCTGTAGTTTATGGTGGAGGCTAAAATATATGAAAAGTGGTTGTAGAAATTGGATATGTCTAATTTAATGAAAAGAAGGACCTGGGGTGATAGCAATGTTGCAATATCTAAGGAGCTGCCACAAAGAAGAGGGGGTCAACCTATTCTCCAGAGCACCCAAAGGCAGGACAAGAAGGAATGGATGGAAACTGATCAAGGAGAGAACCAATCTAGAACTAAGCAGAATTTCCTGACAGTTAGAACAATTAATCAGTGGAATGACTTGCATCTAGAAGCTGTGGGTCTTCAACACTAGAGGTTTTTAAGAAGAGATTGAACCCTTATTTCTCTGTAATGATATAGGATATCCTGCTTGAGCAGAAAGTTGGACTAGAAAACCTCCGAAGTCCCTTCCAACTCTGTAATTCTATTATTCTGTACAGATAGCCCTTGACTAACATCTTTGTTTTGTGACCATTTGAAATTACAATGCACTGAAAAAAGTGACTTATGACCATTTTTCACACTTTCAACTGTTGCAACATCTCCACGTTCATGTGATAAAAATTCAGATGCTTGGCAATTGACTCATATTTATAATGATTGCAGTGTCCTGGGGTCATGTGCAACCTTCTGACAAACAAAGTCAATGAGGAAGCTAGATTCACTTAACAACTGTGATACTAACTTAACTGCAGTGATTCACTCATCAACTGTGGCAAGAAAAGTCGTAAAATGTGGCAAAACTCTCTTAACAACTTATCAACAGAAATTTTGGGCTCAATTGTGTCGTAAGTCAAGGATTACGTGTACACCAACACTTAGTAGGGTAGTTATGAAGGCCTTGGAAAAGATATTAAATGCCGGAATGTCTTCACCTACAAAGATCAGAACTGGGCTTTTCTGTGTGGCCCTCTATGAAGTTGGACTTGGAGAATGTAGGATATAAAGAGGATTGCTGTTTTTGAACTTTGGTTTTGGAGAAGAGTCCTGAGAAAACTATAGATAGCCAAAAATAGACAAACAAATGGGTAATTGAAAAAAAATCAACCCAGAGTTCCCACTTGAGGCACAAATAATCAAAATCAAATTATCATACTTTGTGTACTTTATGTGAAAACTCAACTCCCCATAGAAGTCTATAATGGTTACGAGATGGAAGAAAAGTGAAGAAAATGATAAGCAGCAAGATGGATGGACTCTATTAAAGCAATGATGGATGCACTGTTGGAAGACCTGAATAAGTAGGTTTGAGGTAAATCATCCTGGAGAAAATTGATTGATAACTAAGAGTCAACACTATCTCATTGGCACATCATCATTATTCTTATCAAAGAAATAAAAATGTTTAAATATTTTAAATCAAGAACTTAATACAAACAATCCCACAATATCAGAATCAGTTTAGTACTTGTAATTACTCAAGGTACTAATTATTAGCTGTCAATATATTATATTAAAAATAAAGTTATTTTGGTTCACCTTGTTATTTTTCTAGAACAAAACTTACATTAGCACAGTGTAATGCCAAAGCACAAAAGACCGCAAACATTTTAAAATTGTTCTCGTCAGTTTTAGAAAAGGCACTTCCAGTTAGTTTGTTCACCATCTGCACAACACCTATGACATTTCCTCGACTCACAATAGGCATGCATAAAATGTTCCTTGTCGTATAGCCTGTGTAGAGATCTACCTCCCTAGAAAATAGAAAGGGAGGAAAGAATAAGAAAAGGAAAGCCAGCCATTCATTTCATAGTAGTGCATTCATTTTATTAACAATAGTACTGAACATTTTTTAGTGAGTAATCCAATGTCTCCTTGGGCAGTCACATAGATGTGTATGTGCAGTCAACCTTCCTTCACAAAGGAAAGGCTATCCTTAGAGGCCAGCATCAATCTTTATCACCAGTTGCTACTCCAGTGGATCTAATACTCCACTCCTTACTTTTCACCATAATACCTCTTTCCAAAAGTCAATAAGCGATGCTGGCCCTGGTAGCAATATTTTCCCAGTTGTAGGAAAGTAAAGAGAATTGAAAACAACATGTGAAGGAAACAAAAAAAAGGGGCCCTACCATTTCATAACACCTGAATGTTAGGATTCCTCTGTTCCTATTCAAACTATTTCATGTACATTGATTTATTAAAATACACACAACAATCTTGCAAAATCAACAGCATTGTTTCTGTACTTCAAACAGGTGTTAAAGCGGAGACAATATCTAAATATTTAAAGTCACTCTGACTTTATTACCTGCTTTGATTTGATCCAGAAACATCCTAATGTATACTTCACCACAAAAATTTTCCAATTAATAAATAATCCCAATAGTATATGGGATATGCATATTAAGTTGTCTCTGGCACTTAGGGATACAGTTGACTTGATAAAGTATTTGGGAAAAATAATAATATAACTCAGTAAACCAAAGCAGAGGTGTAAATAAGTGGTTTATCCTAATGAGAAACTACATTCTGTGCAGTTTTATGATTGTATTAGACGTGTAAAATACATATGACAAATTGGCAAGCTTAAGCAGAAGTTAAATGTAGTATACCTCAAAGATTTCAAAGCCTATGATTTAACCACCTCATTAGCTGTATATTATGAATATGTTTTTCATTTACAAATGTATGAGCTTTTCAAAAATCAATTAATTAGCACTCATTCTCCTGGTAACAATACTTTAAAGGGACAATATAATTCCCATATTAATTCATAAAGAAAACAATCTTCAGCAAAAAAAGACATCAGTTTTAACACAAAACTATAAATATATTTTATTTTTAATTGGTAGCTGGAGAGTATTTACATTAAAGGAAACAGCTGTTTCTTTTAAACAATCTATATCTTAAAATGATATCTATGAGCACTTCCTGCTCTTAGGTAAATATGCTCTCTAACTTTGATCAGGGTTCCAATTTTATATCCAGTGTTGGAAAAAAGAAATTCTTACCTGGAAATGTTGCTCTTGTGGGAGGGCATTTAGTTCGGGAAAAGTCCAGCCTCTGATGCTGAATAGGCAAGGCTAGGAAGCATTTCCTAAGGAGGTAGGACTTCTTTAGATCTCCATGGTAATGCCAAGGTAGGAGATTATAATAGGCAAATCAACAAAAAAATTTTAAAAAGTTGCTTGCTAAAATAGAAGAACTGGCCACCTTGATCAATAGTATCAATGGTTAGAGAAGATCAGGATTGTCTCACAGATTGGGCAAAATGATTTCCTGCCTATGAGAAGAACTGAAATTCAGTACATAAGAATTTCCTTTTCTCCCCTTATAGGCATGAGGACATTCACCTCAGGGATGTCAAAAAAAACCAAACCACCAACAACAACACGATAATACATCATATGTTTAATTACCTTCAAGATATCTGAAGGAATAAGCCATGATTTCCTCTAGAAGTAGATGAAATATTCTGTATTCTAATTCCCAAAGAACTATGACTAGACGATTTGTTTTTCAGGGTTCCAGAGAAAAATGAAAGCAGATTAGTTTAAAAGTTTGGGTTAGAGTTTGAGTCCCTTCTATATAGAATCCCTTTTTCAGAGATGTTCTATGTAAAAGAAGACAAGACTACTGTTGATGAACTGATGGAAGGCAAGTGGCAGATCACTGAAAGGGAAATATCTGTTAAGCTATGAGTCACATTATTGACGTTCATGAACATCTGAGATCTGTATTATTGGCATTCTTCAATATCTGAAGGTTTCTGCAAACTGTGTTCTTCACATGCTGATGGAAGGGATAAAAGCTTAAAGAGTTGAAATTTGCCACCAATTGTCATCAGAATTTAGGTGAGGAATTTCTTCACAGCATTGTGGCAAGCTAACAAAACATAGTCTTATGTTATGACTCAGAAATGAAGGATCAGTCCATGGAATATCATCGCAAAGTTTCACTTTCAAAAATTCAAAACTCAGATTTGGTAAGTAAAAAATCTATGGTTACAGTTTTTGCTACATAGATGGTGTTATTCACATTTTGAACCTGGCATTGCAATCAATGCTACACTGCAATGCTCAAAACTTTGACACAATGATTAAGCACAGTTCAGAAGCATAAGATGGGCATTTTGCTGCAGAATGATTAAGACTTGGTGTCTGGTTCTTAAGTCTGTAGAAATAAAAGAATGTTGATTCTAAAGGAAAATAATACAATAACCAAATAAAGTGGAATTCTGTGGGGGGAAAAAACTATTCCTTTTTTCTTTCTATTATTCCTTTAATGCCTGAGGTAAGGTAAAAAGAATGTTTTCCTGTTTTCTAGATGGCTATCAAATGCTGCTCCATGTGTCTATAATCTCAATTGTTGGTATGAAGGAACTCTTCGTTAAATGTTAAAGAAGGATTCTGTTCAAGAAGTGCTTCCTCTGACACAAAAACACACATGATTTTTACTTGTGTGGGCCTCCAAACTGAAGGACAAGAGAAGACAAGGTGAAATGCTTTGTAGGAACTTTAAGACTCTTGGCCAGTTGAATTCAAATCCAGCATTTCCCAACGTTAGGGGAGAGATGAAACGGCCAAATCAATAATGCTCCACAGTATGAAAAATGGAACGGAAATTATGGTGGTTAAACATGAAGGTTAAAATGTTTCTCTCCACTTACTTTTTTTTTTACTTCTGGTTTACTTCTGGTTTTAACGTATTTCCCTCAGCTTCTTTCAAGTACTTCAAACTTTCTTCCCTTGATTAAGGGAAGGAAAACTCAGGGTGTCTAGGAAGAAAGCTTGCTTCCAAAGGGAGCCCTTGTTAGCCTTTTCCATCTAATCCTATAGACGGGACATTTCCAGAACTGAATGCGCTCACACCTATGAGGGGAGAAAGCTATAAACATTGCTATCAGACAAAAAAAAAACCAACCTATCTTCAAGTTTGAAAAACAGAATTGTTAGTCCTCATATGTGGTTTGAGCCACATTTCTTCTGGAAACTGGATTCACTGGAAATAGCAGAAACATTCTTATCATAAATTTCTGTTCTGTATAGAAGACATTCCTTAACCTTGGGATGGCACTATGAATACAGTGGCTGGATTAAAAAAAAAAAGTTTCCCTAAGAGAAATGGCTGATTTGCTTTCCTAGAGCAAGCATCCCTTTAGTCCCTGGCTTGGAACAGAACAAAACTATATATCTATGCCACAGAGTCCCAAAAGTGCTTTTAAAAAACTAGATTGCCTTGTTGTTGTTTTTTCTTGAACACATTTCACTTCTCATCCAATAAACTTTTTCGCTTCTGAGAATGAGAACTGAAGAAGGTTCTTGCATGAGAAGCAAAATATTTTCAAGGAAAAACCAAGAAGGTCCACTTGCTTTTGAAAAGCCCCGTTGGGACAATCATGACCTGGATGATTGAGAATCTCCATAGACTTTTATGCCACTGAGACTACCATATGTAAACATGAGCATGTCAGAGCATGTTTAACTTGAAATACCATCCCAAAATTAAGAAATGCCTCTGAGAGAGAAGAGAATTTGCCTTATTTAAGGAACTAAAATCATTTAAAAAATTTACTGCATAAAAACGCATCAAATATTGTACACATACCAAATGTGTGCTGAAAGCCTAATGAATTCCTACCTGTTAAAACGTGGATCTGCATAGGCATCGGGTATGTTGAGGACTTCACCAGTTCTTGCTACCTGACCGGCTATTCCTTTTTCAATAGAAAATCTGCATATATGTAAAGAGATACATTCTATGAAGCAGGGGTCTGCAATCTTAAACACTCAAAGAGCCATTTGGACCCATTTCCCACCGAAAAGAAAACACTGGGAGCCACAAAACCCTTCCGATGCCTGACTATTTCTTGAGCAGCTACAAAACTAGCATATGTAGTTGAATTAAACATTCTTTTTTCTTCAGAAACTTTTCTTTTCTTGGATTTATCCATGGTTGGCCTACCAGGGGTTGAAAAGCTCAAGAAATTGCATGCTGGTGCGTATCACACATTGGCGGTTGTGATGCATATTTTGAGTGACAGGGAGACGCAGCAGAGGGGTGAAAGAGCCACATGCGGCTCCAGAGCCGCAGTTTGCTGACCCCTGCTATAAATCAATATGCTGATACGAAACAGTAACACTTGTAACTGATGAATGTCATTCATCACTAGATAGTATCTCACAAGCTGGGACAAAAAGGCAAAGTTAGAGTTATTTCCTAGGAAGGGAGGTATTCTATACACAAATTAATAAATTCAAGAGCTAAGCAATAATATCATTAACATCTCACTGTAGCAGGATCTGCTCCCAAAAGTACTTTTATAGTAATGAAGATATTTTAAGAATACTGTTTTCCCTGAGTCAGGTGCCCTCATGAGTCAACTCATTCCTGAAAGATTTCCTGGAAAATATTCTGCACAATGTAGTGTCACTGATGTTATGCTAAATTTGTAACATCTTGTGAAATGACCAAATACTCACATGGGAACCCAATAAGTTTTCTCCTCCCTGAACAGATTCCACAGAATATAGTTAGATTAAAAGTCTGTATTTTGTTAAAACAGTGGGTAGGAATATCACTTTTGCCTAGACTCTGGCCTTAAATAAGCCCCTATGTTTCCTAAGAGGATTGACATGTCAATGCATGTTTTCCATGCAGAATTTAGGAGGGGGGGAAGAGAATCTCAAAAATGTAACATTAATTTGATCCCCTGGAAAAATACAAAGGGTTTGCTCTTCTCTGGTTTTAGCCCCTTTGAACTGAATCTTAAACAAGAGTAATTTCTAAAAGTAATACTAGGTTTTTCAAGAGAGACTTTGGAATCACTAAAAAAAATAGGCTATATTTGGTAGAAGATGATTCCATGTTATGAAATTAAGGAGACAATTATAAAAAAAATGCATTGCTTATTCAGAGAATGGGGGAAATTGTTTTCTATGCCACCAGTAATATTACGCTACACAATGCTGAGAAATTGCCTTTTCAAACACACAGAACCAATCTCTATTACCAAACAACTATTCCCCATCTCCATCTAAATTCCTAAAGTCTCTGGAAATGTAGATACATATTCTTTAAACTGACAGAACATAGAATCATAGGGCTGGAGGGTACCTGAGTGGTCTTCTAGTCCAACCCGCTGCTCAAGGCAAGAAACCTTATACCATCCCAGTCAAATCATTGTCCATTTTTGAAAAACTCCAATGATGGACTATCCACAACTCTGGGGGTGGGTGGGTGGGTGCTATTTCAGTGATTAATTGTTTTCATTGTCAGAAAATTTCTTGGTCAGCCAATTGTGAATTCATTTGGTGGTGGTACTGTCTATCCCACATTTTTTAAAAATCTTATCAAGAAGTCTGATGTGGTCTACTTTGTCAAATGCCTTACTGAAGTCCAAGTATATTATGTCCATAGCATTTTGCTGGTCTTTATAAAAGAAGGCAACAAGATTTTCGGATATGATCTGTTTTACAAACCCATGCTGGCTTCTAGTAATCCCCTTGTTCATTTTTAGGTGCTTACAAATCCTCCACTAACTTCAATGAGAATGAAATAATAGAATGATGAAAACTGTCACAGTATCTGTAAATACAGACAGAAGTTGAATTAAAGTATGAAACTTGTAAAAACAGACTACTCTTACCTTATTTCTTTGGTCTTCCTGAAGACAGGCTTCCCTTCATGTACTTCTCCAATATCAAACAAATCTGAATACAACTCATTGTTCTTCTGATCTACTTGGAACAGTGCACAGCGATCTGCATTCACCAGGTTTTTTGCATATATCTACAAAGAGCAAAGCTGGATTAATCAAAGTGGGCGTGGGACAAAGCCGTAATTGTCTTATACTTATATACTAAGAGTAATTAACCTCAAAACTTATACAATTTCTGTCTTGTTTATGGAGCTAGGTAGATGGTTATATACTGTAGACATGTTCTATTTACCTGTGATTTCATGTTGAGAGACCCACTAACTTTGATTAAACTATTTTCTCCAAGATCAGGCTTCACCAGTTTGCAGTCATAGAAGATAAGGTTCTAAAACCCCTCAAACTTCACAAATATGGTACATAAAAACTTCAGATGTTGTGAATTTTAATCTAACTAAAATGTTTAATGCTTGTTAATTAATGATTCAAATGGCAAATATATTTTTTTCCTCATGATAATGTTTAAGTCACTGCATTATACCAGTAGTAAATATATAATGATTTGAAATCAAAGGATCTTTAAACAACATCTGTATTTTTATATATAAATCCAGACTATAATAGTGATAATCTTTTTTGCCAAAAGCATGGTGCAGATAAAAACACTTATTTATCTCAAAAATTATTAATTTTTTTTAAAATCCCATTTATGTCTCGCCCTTCTCCGGAGACTCAGGGTGGCTTACAATTAAGCACAAGCCAATGTGCTTAGCAAATCCCTTCATTCTTTGT
>JANHFM010001721.1:127779-138848 GCA_032468115.1 Grayia smithii | reverse complement strand
CCGGCAGGAGGCCCTGCCCCCCCACCCAAATGTCATCATCTGCGCATCCGCAGAAGCACACACGCTCCTGTTGCGAACCAGTAGTAAAGTGGAACCAACCCCTGCAGACAAGGAGTAATGGATGGAACCCAAACAAGGAGAGATTCAACCTGGAAATAAGGAGAAATTTTCTGACAGTGAGGGCAATGGAACAGCTTGCCTTCGGAAGTTGTGGGAGCTTCATCACTGGAAGCTTTCAAGAAGAGACTGGACTGCCATCTGTCCGAAATGGTGTAGGTCTCCTGCTTGGGCAGGGGGGTTGGACTAGATGACCTAGTTGGTCCCTTCCCAACTCTGTTATTCTGTTAATGAGAGTCCTGGGAAAATGAGGACCACAGCCATCTTTAAACCAGCAGTTTTCAGTCTTTTGTTTATATGGACCATCATAGCTTTTGCAAAAGAGATGTAATTATATTGACAATGTGAGACCTATAGACCTTTTGTGTATATAACTCTCCCAAATGCATGTACAGATCTCTTTTCCAGTCTGGCGTAGGACAGGGAAGGCTCAAGTTTAAGACTCCAATCAATTATGGAAGCAAATTGGTTGACCTTGAGTGAGTCACTCTCTTTTGGCCCAATCTACCTCAAAGAGAAAACATTAGGGCAAGGAATACTATGTACTAGGCCATCTTCAACTTCTGGGATAAAAGAGGGATACAATTATAACAAAAAAAATTAAATTAAACATTATAGTTTTTCAAAAAAAAATAAATGCCTACATTTCATAACATTAATAAATCTTATGAACGGTGACAAATCTTGCAGAATTTGATCTCATGAGATTTGAGGCCTTTAAAAATACTTTATTTAGAGATCAATGAACCATCCCATAGTTGACCACTTTGCAGAGCACTTTGGACAAGATTTGGGGACTGCATTAAACATAATCAGTTTTCTTGAATTTCATCTAGAAGCAAATTGATAAACCCTGCAATTGTTACAGAACAAATAATAGTTGAAGCCTCTGAGTAATTTTTAATGATAGCCCCACAAAGCTTGTTAATAAAAATATAAGTAAATAATTTTCTGATCTGCTCGGAAGGGAAAAATCCTTCTAAGAAGCCAATGATGGAAAGAAGCAAATGTTCAAGCTAATTCCAAGACTTTGACCAGACTCAACTTTAGAAGAGATATTTACACAACTGCATGTTGGTTACCATATCAGGTTAGAACCAAAGTAAGTCATATACAAATCCCAACTGAATAATAAAACTTAAATCTGACTAATCTCACACAGGATTGTTATGATTATTAAAACAAATGGAGAAAACTATTCTTTCAGGAAAAATACGTGAGCTTTAAGTATAATAATTTTCACATGAAAATTGCTCACCCAATTTCCTCTCTGCCAGCCCAAACGACTTTGCAAGTTTAACGTTGAAGTTGCTTCTACTCTGGCTTGATAATATATCTTGTATTTTGGGTGTATTCCTTCTAGATGGTGTTTTGGTTGTTGCGCTAGAAGTTTCATTCATTTTCTCATAATATACACTCTGAACATCAAAGATATGGTAGAGCCTTAAATACCTTGATTAAAATACCAGCCCGATATAGACAGAAATTGCTGGAGTAAAAGAAATTATGTTCTTACTACATGACTGACACAGTGATCTGCCTTGCCTTTAACTGACAAACCAATTCTTCTTAGAACTTACACCTTTCATTCTCTATGACATCACTTCAAAAGTACTCCTGTTCATCTTTTATGAATATCAGACTATTCTAAAGTAGTCTTGCAAGTTTTTAAACTGTATTATTCCCCCACACACACACATACAAATATTTGTAATAATAAAAAGTAGAAATCTTAAAATTGTACAAGTAAAATGTCTGTCTCCAAACAAAACAGCTGAGAGGGGGAAAACATTAAATTCAGGAACACTTTAAAAAAATCTCATAAGAAATTGAGGATGAATTTTACAGAATTTTAATTCATTACTTTAAAAGTTGCTCAAGACAGCAAATATGCCTAATACTCCTTCCTCCACCTATTTTCCTACAACCACCACTCTGTGAGGTGAGTTGCCCTGAGAAAGAATGGCTGGCTTAAAGTCACACAGCTGACTTTCATGTCTAAGGCAGAACTAGAACTCACAGTCTCCTGGTTTTTAAGCGAGCATCTTAACCATTAGTTAATTCAAAGATTTCATTAAAAGATAATGTTGAATTCATCAATTTTTATTTTTCGTCTTTTCTGATGATCTAGTTTTCACAGCCACATGGTACTGATGAAAAAAAAAAATGACCATGGGAATAGATACTCAGAATTTGCAAGTGTGCTTGTGAAATGCAGTCAATGTCATTTAATATTTTGTCTAGATTTATCAATCTCCAAAGTAGCTTGTGTCTCTTTACATCATACCAGTGGTGGGTTGCCCCCAGTTCGGTCCGGTTCGCACGATCCGGTAGCGGTGACGCTGTGATGTCACCGAATCGGTTCTACGTGTCCTGGACCGCGCCCCCCCTGCGCGCCCATACTTACCGGCCCAGTCATGGAGCGCATGGAGCGTGCTTGCGCGCATGCGCAGAAAACCTTTTTTACTTTTGGCCAAAAAAAGCTTCTGCACATGTGCAGGAGTGCCTGTTCGGCATGCGTGTGCACCGGATGTGTGCTCCACGCGCCCCGACCACGCACAAAGCGCGTGCACCTTTAGAACCGGTAGGACAGGTAAGTAGAACCCACCCCTGCATCATACCTAGTCATTGTCCTCCTTTACAGGGTTGTTGTGGGGGAAAAGTCAAGAGACAGCATTATGTATACATCTTGAGCTCCTAAATGAGAGGGAGGATCTAAAGCAGGGGTGTCAAACTCACATCATCATGGAGGCGTCACGTGACGTATCGTGACTTTTTCCCCCTTCGCTAAACTGGGCATGGGTGTGGCCAGTGCGTGACACATCCAGCCCACCAGAGGTGAGTTTGACAGCCCTGATCTAAAGCTAATAAATAAATAAAGTAAACAAGTAAGCTGAGACTAGAATAATAAAATCTGTCCCACTTCACTTTCTTTTCCACTTATCTCCACTGGACTGATTTTGCCTGCTGACACAAACTTGATTTCTTTTTCTTTTCACTGCTGAGCATCAGCCTGGCTTTTGCACTTTCTTCTCTTGCCTTTAGCAAGAGATTCCTTAAATCTTTCTTGCTTCCAACTATCAATGTGGTATCCTTAGCACAACTTAGGTTGACATCTTCGCCGAGCAATTTTATTCCAGTATCTGTTTCTTCCTCTTCTGGAATTTCTTGTGTTATATGCTGCATGTAGGTTAAATAAATAAGGGCGGAGGGGAATAAACATACTTGGCACGGTCCTTTTCCCATTTTTGAAATATTTAGATATTCCATATTTTGTTCTGATGCTTTTTAGTCATCATGCAAATTCTTCAGTAAGCAAATGAGGTGCCCTATACAGCCATGTTTTTAAAGGTTATCTGCAATTTGTTCTGCTTTAAATAGGGACTTTTTAAATAATTAATAAAGCAAACCTAGATGTCTTATAGAAACTCCAGTTTCTTTACCTTCATGTACATCAAATACAGCAACATGGTCTTAGGTGGCTCTACTTCTTCTAAATCAAGATTGTACATCAAGCAGCTCATTCCAAAGATTGCAAACAATTTTGGTAGTCTTTAGCACTGCTCTCTTTTGATACTGGGAATATAAATTCTTTGACTATTACTGCGTCTTTCATATTTGCTTCCATCCTGTATGTAGTGCTTTATCCACATCTTCCTATAAAATTTTAGAGTTCTGCTGTTATATTATCAATTGTAACTTCGCTATTAACAGTACTTTCTAGAGCCTATTTCATTTCACTTTTTATGTCTGACATTTTTAAATCTTTCTTTGCCTTTTACCTTTGTGTGTCTTTGTGTCCATCTCTTGATTTCTACAATGAGTAAGGGGGAAAATCTCTTTGACCTCCCCATTTAATTGTTATCCTTGCATTGCATTGCCTTTTTTTATAGCTCATCCTTTTTCTCTCTCTCTGTTCTCTGGAACTCAGTTTTCAATTTTGAAATTCAAAAATGAAATCTGAATATAAACTGATATGAAGGTGGAAAACAAAAGAGAACAGAGGAAAAAAATTGGGGGGGAAAATCAATTTTTTTCTCTGTTCTCTTTTGTTTTCCGCCTTTCTTCGTTATCGGTTTACCGGTATATTCAGATTTCATTTTTGCTGTATTTTGTTAATGTCAAATTATCCTTTTTTTCTTCTACTTTTTGTCAGGATTACATCGAGAAATATTTCCAAGTGACAAAACTTCAAAAAAATTATCATTGCAGACTTGTTGCTTATATGTTGCACTTTTCAAAAGTTTGCATTAAACTGTAACTTGAAGAGATCTACCATAGCATTGCAGGGCACTCCAGTTCCTGTTTACCTTACAAACTTTACTTATTTCAAGACAAATGGTGGTTCCTATTCAGTCAAGCTGTATAGATCAGAATGTCAAAACATATGCTACTTTCATCATGCATTTATTTATGTCCTATTCAAAGGAACATCAAAAAAGAAACAGCTCTGATTTTTCTCAAGTTTCTGCAAGACATAAAACCAGAAATCATAAGATATTATACACAATTTGACTACTCTGTTCATGTGGGCTTTTTACAATTTTTTTTTTTAATAAAATGGTTGTGTAGATGAGGGTACCTAGAATCCTTTCTAAACTAGTCATATCATATCATTGTTTGAAGCACCCAGTCCAATTCATACAACATTGGAGTCTTGTCAGAGACAATTTCCCAAACCTGTAACTTAAAAGACAGAAAATTTTAAAATGTGTGTGTGTGTGTGTGTGTGTGTTTGTATGCATATGCATATGCATATATATGTGTGTATCAATATTAATGATATAATCAAAATCAAAAGTAAAAAACAAATCAAAATACAAGTCTATATAAACTGGAAATCTAATCATTCAAAAGCAATAGAACTAACTCATCATACAAAGAAATAGTCATAATAATTCTACTCTATGGTTTGGTGAAACAAATAAATCTTTAGAATTTTGTTTAAAATGTGTCCCCCAATTTTATAACTGATGACTGATTTGCTGTCAGTTTTTGAACTGGGAGCAGAATTGTTTAATTCTATTTTAGTGTTTACCCAACATTTCCTAATAAGCCCTAAAATTGAGTGGATTCTTGAGAGAGTGTGTTCTGTTTTGATTTTATTGTTTTTTATGATATTTGAACTAAGAATGATACTTAAGAAGGGTGTGAGGTAATGGCAAAAGGTCAAAAATACATAGATGCTGAATGAACATGGATGAATGGAGTACAGTATGTTATGAGGGGTTGCTCATACATAGAGAATGAATTGGAAATGAATGATTAAATTATGAAGGACGGGTGAATTAATTAACAAAAACAGGAAGAATAAACATTGTTCTTAGATGGAGATAAAGATAAAAAGATTTTTTATCTTTTATTCAAGATAAAAAAGGTGAAAAATTTAAAGACCAAAGGACTATTTCTTTTTATTTATAAAATGTATTGACCACCCGTATTACCAGGGTAACTCTATACATCTGTGTACAGATGTAGCAGAAATAAAAAAGTTTGCAAGCATAGAAAGACATGAAAATATGCTAAATGGCATTGTTATGAATTAGATTTTTGCTATATTTCCCTCCTTTATATCAAGTCTTTGATCTTTTTTCATTACTATTTACTCCTTTCCTGCCCTTTGTATGACATTGTATAAGGAATACATTTTTTAAACTATTATACAGACAATAAAAAGACCTTGAAAAATATATTCAGGGCATCAAAACAAAGCTTAAATATTATGGATCAATTTTGAGGCTAACTGGACAACTTAGCTAGATTAATTGATGCCTATTTCTGAAAATGAAAATGTGACTTGTAATTAAATATAGAAGAAATGGTCATTTGTTCTTTGATTATGTATTGAAATAGACATTGAAAGAAGTCAGAGGAGCATCTCTTTATATTTCATAAACTATAAGTTTAATATATGTTGAAAATTAAAAATATCAAACTAAACTAAAAGTTTGCATCTATGTCTAGTTTTATTTTACTTATGCTATTTATATGCTACTTTTCTACTTAAATCAGTTATTCAGAGAGTTACTTTGTAATCATTGTTAGTAAAATAAAACACAGATTTACATAAGTTTGCATTATACATCATTCTGATCTATACTGTGCTTTGTTTTTGACTTTGCTTTATACTAAACTGAGTCAGTGTATAAATTATAGCTTGTTTAGGGCCATGAATATTTTTAATACCAATTGTGACTTAGCCTAATTTATGATGGGGATTATTGACACTTTATGCTTTTCTATTTTATATCTGGTTTGATTTTGTAGCCCATCCTAGTCTCTAAATAGCTCACTAAAGTAGGAAAAAAGGACAAATAAGAACAAGATAAAATAAACAACAATTATTTGTTCATCCTGGGTGTATTAAGTTTAGCAAACCAAGATTTTAATTATGAAGTTATATTGACTTGATTCTAACCCTACATCTGGTTCACACTGAATACCAAGATATAATAAGATACATTCAATCATAATTTTAAATCAAAAGTCAGGCATTATGGTTTAGCATTCATTTTGAATCTAGGTACCATTGTCTCTGACTTGCTTAACAAACCATAACTCAGAGTGATGTGGGGTTGCATCTTAAGCATTTGTACTGCCAGCATAATAGCCTAATCTGGCCTGAGCACATTTACATCTGGTAATATTTACAAAGGACTTAAACATGAAGTGAATTTACTAGGGATAGAATTAATGATTCATAAAATAGATTCCCAATGATAAACCCTGACATATATCTTAATTATTCAGCTCTAAATAATATGTAAGCATTAGTTGCATAAGCGTTAGTCATCCAGTACTTTTCTGTTATTTGTTTTTTTTCTGTCTTATGCAATAGTGTATATACAATGTTATGTTAATTCTATGTGAGGATCTAGATGGAAAACAACAAGTTTAGACTCAGTCCTAGCAAAACCAAAAAGCTGGGGGTTGCCTTAATCTGGAGAATTTCCATACTTAGTTCTAGATGGGATTGCACTATCCCAGACAAACCCAATGTGCAAATTAGACTCTGGGTTCCTGCTTGAAAATTATCTTTGCACCAAATGCACCAATTTATGGATCCAGAGGCCTACTTGTGGTCACTCATGCCTTGGTCACCTCTTGCCAGCTCAAGATTGACTCAGCCTTCCATTCTTCCAAGGTCAGTAAAATGAAGACCCAGATTGTCGGGGACAATATACTGACTCTGTAAACCATTTAGAGAGGGCAATGGAGGCATTGTAACACACTCTGTATTGGGTGCCCTAAAACCATTTCAACAGTACCCAAGATTCAGAATGCAGCAACCTGGGTACATATGGTTGCACCTTGTATACCCATGTCACATCATTACTTTACAAACTGCACTGGTTGCTGGGAGCTTCCTGCAGCAATTCAAAGTGCTAGTTATCATCTATAAATCACTTGATGACACAAGGTCAGGTAATTTCAGAAACACCTGCCTGTAATTAACTCTGCTTGTCTGATAAGATATTGCAAAGTTGGCTTGTTGTGGATCGTGTCTCTGATGCAACCTCATCGGGTGGGATTCAAGAAACATGCCTTCCCTGTCACTGGGTTTACCAACATACCCCTGAGATTCAGATGGCCTGACTGACTGCTTTCTGAAGGCTTGAAGATCAGGGGCTGCTGATCTTCAAACCTTCAAAGAAGAGGGAGTCAAGCTCTTCTCCAAAACACCTGAGGATAGGACAAGAAAAAATGGGTGGAAATTAATCAAAGAGAAAAGCAACTTAGAACTAAGGAGAAATTTCCTGACAGAACAATTAATCAGTGGAACAACTTGTTTCCAGAAGTTGTAAATGCTCCTACACTGGAAGTTTTTAAGAAGAGATTGTATAACCAGTTGTCTGAAATGTATCAAAAATCAGGTTCCATAAACAATTTATTACAAAATGTACATTAAATGTTTGAATTGGTTGCTCTTTCCTTCTAAGCCTTCTTTACTCATTTGATATATGATCTTTGAATGTTCCTAAGTGCAATAAGATTTAAACCTTTAAGAAAGTACAAGATTCTCAGCCAAGGATTCCCACTGAATAATTATTTCTCTGCCCAACATACATCACAGGGCTGTTGTCTTGATGAAAGCATAGGTGGACATGTGGTGGACGTGTCCCAAGGTAAAACAGTATTGTAGTAAAATTAGATTACAATTAGAAGAGATAACCAAACAACATATTGAGATGAAGCCAGAAATGTTCTTATTAGGAATACTCCCTAAGACTTATGGAAAAAAAATACTTAATTATTCATATCATTACAGCTGCAAGAATACTATATGTACAAAACTGGAACACCAATACACCAACAGAAGATAATTTGATTTTAAAAAATTGGAATGTGCAGAAATGGACAAATTAACAAAGGAAATACAAGAAAAAGAAGAAACAATATTATATAGTGTGGGAGAAATGATATAAATGGTTAGAGGAGAGAGAAAGGCAAGGAAAGAACAAATGAAGATACTATAGGAGTAGAAATGCAAGAGGGAACAGAAAAGAGATAGATTGTAGAAACGAAATTGTGTACACTGCTATGCATATCTATATATATATATATATAAATTAATTAATATTAGAATTATACATATAAAGGATAAATTGGAATAAGGGAGGAAAAATGAAGAAGTAAGAAATGTCTACCAATGCGAAATTGTTGAAAAGAAAAAATTGTCAAAGATTTTGCTTTGTTTTTAAAACTGTTTATTAAAAATAATTTATAAAAAAAGAACAATTAATCAGTGGAACAACTTGCCTCCAGAAGTTGTGAATGCTCCAACACTGGAATTTTTTAAGAATATGTTGGATAACCATTTGTCTGAAGTGGTGTAGGGTTTCTTGCCTAAGTAGGGGGTTGGACTAGAAGACCTCCAAGGTCCCTTCCAACTCTGTTATTCTACTCTACTCTACTCTACTCTATTCTATTCTATTATCTGGTTTTTCCTCCAGTCAGGCTTAATGTCCTAACACACATTTGTCTAGCTGTGCTCTTAGTCCTTTTACCTAGGACAGAGGTGGGGAATTATGGCTCCCATAATTTGGGATAAAATTCTCATATTTCCAAAATGCATCATGCTGCTGCAGAAATCTCATATTGTTTCATCTCAAGAATAAATGATTCTAATGCTTATTTGGGACAAAACCTTCAAACGCATTAAAGAGCTTTGGCTTAAAACACATCCACTCAATGGAAGCATTCCAGATGATATTTTTCTACCTAATGCATACTATCTTCCAAGAATCTGAAGTCCGGATCAAGAAACACCAGAAGCAAACACTCTGCAGAGAGTTTCCACAGATGGATTATATTTTAGAGAGATGCATTCTTTAAACAGATTAAATATTTATTCTATTTATCAGATTGGAACAGGGTGTGCTTTGGAAAGAATATCTTTCCTCAATCATTTACCCTACTGATCAGCAGCCTGCAAAAAAAGAAGAAAAAAGTTTTCATTATTGAAAATTTGCCTTATTTAGCAAATCAGTGAAATCAAAAGACAAATATCTTATTTATCATTCTCGTTAGTATTGTGGCCAAAAATAAGAGTAACATAACTAATATACATAACAAGCACCATTAGGGGTTGTAACAAGCCTAGCAAAGAAAGAGAGAGGACATAGTAGTTGGCCCTATTACTTCCAATCTATCTTTGCCCTTCTCTTAACTCAGGCTCTGTAAAGAAAAGTTGCTCTGTATAATAATATTTCTCTGCTCTTCATGATTGTGACTTCAATGGTGTAATACAGAGATACCACAGGAGTTTCTCTGTTGCAAAATCCCAAGAACACCAGTGACAGGGCAAGAGATGACTAATTTTCCCATACCATAGTTGTACATACTGTATAGTTAGTATACAATAGCAATAGCACTTAGACTTATATACCACTTCATAGTGCTTTTACAACCCTAAGTGGTTTACAGAATCAGCATATTGCTCCCAACAATCTGGACCCTCATTTTACCCACCTTGGAAGGGTGGAAGGCTGAGTCAACCTTGAGCTGCATTTGAACTGCAAACTGCAGCTAGCAGTCAGCTGAAGTAGCCTGCAGTACTGTACTCTAACCACTACGCCACCTCGGTTCTTATGCCACAAATTTTTCTTTCCAAATTTCAATTGTTATTTCCTTATGCAACTCAAGAAACAACATATAAATAGTTCCCAAGTTATGACCATAGCTTAGTTCAAAGCTATGACCGACCTCCCTGGGGGTACATATGACCCAGTTCTGAATTAACAATAACTGCCCGCACAGTCACACGACCGCATATTGGGTGCTCTGTGTTTTATGATGGTTTTGCTGAAAACTGGTATTTATTTTCAGTTCCTGGCAAAACCAACCCATTGCAAACTATTGGTTTGCTTAACAACTGCAACATTCACTTAATGACTGCAGTGGTCACTTTAAAACCATAGCATTCCCTTAACAACCATTGCAAAAATAGGTCATAAAAACAAGTAGCTCACATGGGTGACTGATTTTGCGACCATCACAATTTATGTCCATGATGAGCAGATTCCATTATGGTCATAAGTCGAGAACTACATGTAATTTCACATTCTCCTTTACCTGCTGTAGATCTACATGCTAAGTCATACCAAAATCTGTTAATTCAAGTGCAGTTTTTCAAATATTAGAAGAAACAAGGGGAAATGATTAGAAGAACCAGGCAGAAACCAAGGATTTCACATGATTGTAGGCATAAACTTATTATCTCATAAAACTAATACCATACTCTAGAGCAGAGGTCAGCAAAGTGCGGCTCTAGAGTCCTATGCAACTCTTTGGGCCCTCTCCTGTGGCTCCCTGTCGGATGATCCCACCACTGGGTGGCCGCGCCCCTCCCCTTGCTCACACACGCACTCACACACAAGGGAGAGACAGAGAGGTGAGAAAGAGAGGGGGAAAAGAAAAAGAGAGATAAGAGGGAGGGAGAGAGGGAGAAA
>JANHFM010001721.1:18068-30777 GCA_032468115.1 Grayia smithii | reverse complement strand
TTTGTATATTTGACTGTGTGAGCCGCCCCGAGTCCTTCGGGAGAAGGGCGGCATATAAATGCAATAAATAATAATAACAACTCACATCAGATGTTTGAAGCCACGTCAATATTTCATAGGAAAAAAAATGAAATCCCTAAAAGGGGGAAAGATTCATGAGGATCCAGCAAATGTCAGAAAGGCCTGGGCAAGATTTTGTTTGAAGAGATGGCCAAGTTCCGATATCAAACCAGGCTTTCCTGACATTTTTGGAAGGATACGAGCTAGTGGATGTCAGAGAAGGGCAAACGTGGGCTATTTCAAAAATGTAAGTGGCAAAAAGTGATTGAATGTAGAACCAGTAACTGAGAGGTGATCAGCTCCCTTTCTAGTCTGTGCTCAAGAAGAAACTGGAGGCCCCTCCATCAGGGATGCCTTAATTATGGATTTCTGCATTGAAGGGGTTGGACTTCATGGCTTCAGGAGTCCCTTCCAACTCTAGAATTTCATAGATTCACAGAATGCCTGCCTAATCATTTTATTTCAGATAACAGAATAACAGTTGGAAGGGACCTTGGAGGTCTTCTAGTCCAATCTCCTGTTCAAGTAGGAGGACCGATATCATTTCAGACAAATTGTTGTCCAATCTCTTCTTAAAAACCTCCAGTGTTGGAGCATTCACAACTTCTGGAGGCAAGTCGTTCCACTGATTAATTGTTCTAACTCTCAGGAAATTTCTCCTTAGTTCTAGGTTGCTTCTCTCCGTAATTAGCGTCCGTCCATTACTTCTTGTCTTGCCTTCAGATGCTTTGGAGTATAGGCTGACCCATTCTTCTATGGGGCAGGCTGTTAGATATTGGAACACTGTTATCATATACTCGCAATTCCCTAACTATTTATAACAATGACTAATTGAGTACATTTGTTCCACTTTTCCGTTTCATTTGTGATCTAGTCTTTTCTTATCTTTCTGTCCGAGCAGGTTTGGTGATGGAAGATTTCCCTGCTCAAGAGCTGAGGTGTATCACCTCAAGAATTGCCAAAGTTGAAGAGCAGGAAGAGATCGCTGGTGATCTCAAGGGATCAGTGGGACAGGAAGAGCAAAAAGCAGAAACTAGGAGGAATCTGTCTGACTTCCGGGCAGAAGACCCTTTTCAAAATTTAATCCAGAAGCAGGAAGAAAAGAATAAAAATCCTTCAGGTAGCAGGGCATTAATCTCTAAATTCAAACTTGAATTGCACCACAGAATTTATACAGGGGAGAACCTCTATCAGCGTTCAGGATGGACAAAGAGCTCAAACTTTCTTTCGCATCAAAAAATCCATTCAAGTGAGAAATCAGATAATCACTTGGCGCATGGAAAGAACTTCCTTCAGATAGGTGATCTTTTGCCGTATCAAAGAATTGACGGAGAAGAGAAATTATTTAAATGCTCAGAGTGCGGAAGGCAATTCAATCAGAGCACCTCTCTGGCCCGACATCAGCAATTACACACGGAAGAAAAACCCTACCGATGCTCGGAGTGCGGAAAGAGTTTCGCTACGAACACTTCCCTTATTTCCCACAGGAGGATTCACGCTGACGAAAAACTGTACAAGTGCTCGGAGTGCGGTAAGAGCTTTAGCCACACCACACTCTTAAAGCAGCATAAAAAAATCCACTCGGGAGAGAAGCCGTACCTGTGCTCAGAATGTCCCAAGATGTTCAACACGAACGCCGGTTTGGTTTCTCACAAGAGGATTCACACGGGGGAAAAACCGTATGTATGTTTTGAGTGTGGAAAATGCTTTCGGCAGAGAACACACCTTACGACCCACCGAAGGACCCACACAGGGGAGAAGCCGTACAAATGCTTCGAGTGTGGAAAGGGTTTCAGTCAGAGTTCGCACCTTACTTTGCACCAACGCACTCACACGGGAGAGAAACCATACCGGTGCTTTATGTGCGAGAAGACGTTCAGCAGCAGGACTTATCTTAATTGCCACGAAAGGACCCACACAGGTGAGAAACCCTACAAATGCCTGGAGTGTGGAAGGAGCTTCAGTCAGAGCACCAGCCTTAGCATCCATAAAAAGATTCACGGAGGGTTGAAACCGTACACTTGCTTTGTATGCCGAAAGAGCTATTCGTGTAAGAAAAACCTCACTTCTCATCAGAGGATCCACAGAGAGAGAAACCCTCTCAGTCCTTGGAGCGCAAAAGAGCTTTCGAAGAAATGCACCTTTTGAATCCCATCGGTGTAAAATGATTCAGGCATTACAAACTTCGAAAGAGTTCAGAAACCGCAATGAAAATGAGATGGGACATCTGGGGAGCGGGTAAAAAAAATAATGATGGGGATTGCAGACCTATGCTTAAAGCCCTGTCTCTTGGCCTGTGCATCGTATAACACAATATAACATAATAACAGAGTTGGAAAGGAGCTTGGAGGTCTTCTAGTCCAATCTCTTCTTAAAAACCTCCAGCACCCATAACTTCTGGAGGCAAGCCATTCCACTGATAAATTGTTCCGTCAGGAAATTTCTCCTTAGTTCTAGGTTGCTTCTTTCCTTGATGAGTTTCCATCCATTGCTACTTGTTCTGCCTTCAGGTTCTTAGGAAAATAGGTTGACCCCCTCTTTTTTGTGGCAGCCTCTCAAATATTTGAACAGTGATAACCATGTCACCTGTAGTCCTTTTCATTAGACTTCAAAGGTCTTCAAACTTGGCAGCTTTAAGACTTGTGGACTTCAACTCCCAGAATTCTAGGAGTTGGTCCAGAAGTCTTAAAGCTGCCAAGTTTGGACCTCTGGCCTAGACATACCCAATCCCTGCAGCCATTCTTCATAGGTCTCCAGTTGCCTAATCATCTTGGTTGCTCTTCTCTGCACTCTATCATAGGCACAGCTGCCATCTTGATTTTTTTTTAAAACCCTTCTGCAATTCTAAGGTTCAACTTTTGGAGATCAAAGACTGTTCCATTGATAGCTTTACGAACCATTGCAATAATTCAGATATTAATAATAATGAAGCACGTAATTTTAGAGTTGCCAAGTGTGTGAAGAGTTTTTGTTGGAAGAATAAACTTAATGAAATAACTCATGTGCCTAATGCATGGGGAGGGAGGGAGAGGGAGGGATGCTTACCTTGTGATACAGACTGTACAGTCTTTAACAAATACAAGAAGTATAGAAGCAGTACATGATGGACATAAAGTATGTGTGCGAATAAATGAAGTGTGTCAACACTAAACAGAAGTGAGAAATGGAAGTGAAGTTTTCTGTTCAAGACTTCCTTCCTTCCTTCCTTCCTTCCTTCCTTCCTTCCTTCCTTCCTTCCTTCCTTCCTTCCTTTCATTAGCAGCCCAGAGTACTTAGTTAAGATGGGTGGCTATGAAGGATGAACAGATGAAAGGACGGAGATGATGGATGGATGGATGGATGAATAGAATACAATACAATAACAATACAATACAATACAATACAGTTCTTTATTGGCCAAGTGTGATTGGATACACAAGGAATTTGCCTTGGTGCATACTCTCGGTATATGTAAAAGAAAAGATATATTCATCACAAATCATAAGGTACCACACTTAATGATAGTCATAGGGAACAAATAAGCAATCGAATCATATTAGGAAACAGTCAAAATAAATCTTAAGGATACCAGCAAGAAGTTTACAGTCATAAGCGGGAGGAGGTGGGCGATAGGAACAGTGAGAAGATTAATAACAATGCAGACTTAGTTACTAGTTTGACAGCAATGAGGGAATTATTTGTTTAGCAGAGTGATGGCGTTCAGGAATAAACTGCTCTTGTGTCTAGTTGTTTTGGTGTGCAATGCTCTATAGTGTTGTTTTGAGGGTAGGGGTTGAGACAGTTTATGTCCAGGATGTAAGGGGTCAGTAAATATTTTCACAGCTCTCTTATTGACTGGTGCAGTATAAT
Organism: Grayia smithii; assembly: GCA_032468115.1. Taxonomy (NCBI): domain Eukaryota; kingdom Metazoa; phylum Chordata; class Lepidosauria; order Squamata; family Grayiidae; genus Grayia; species Grayia smithii. The sequence goes on along the minus strand of JANHFM010001721.1, from coordinate 26,868 downwards.
GGTCCTCAATGGAAGGTAGATAAGAGAACTGAAAGGAAATCTCACTGAATCTACTTTATACTGGTTGCTTTATCTCTCCATAGTCTTCCTCTTACAAGCACTGTTGCCTTTACCATGTTTCTACATCATTTTTTCACCTTACATTCTGTTCTTCAAGAAAACACATTATGTCTTCAGTTGTATGTTGAACCACAACATAGTTTAAGTTAGGGCACTGAAATCAAATCAATTCTTGAACCAATTCCATGATTAGAAGGCCAGTTTAGCAAGGCATTGTGGGTGGCAGGTAACGATGCAGGAATGAGTCACATTTGGCTTCATTCATCTTCCTCTGTTCCCAAGCATCATGTATTTTTTTCCCCTCATTGCTGAATCCATAAAGAATTTTGAAAGCTGTCAACACCAAACTTCGTACCTCTTCCCATGAACATTTATGCATATATAATGTCAGCCGTCCCAACTGGAAAAGAAAGACTCTCTGATACGTCATTAACTAAAGTACATTTTACAAAAGCCAAACTGCTTAAATGAAGCAATGCCGAATCTGAGGTTTTTGCGCCCAAAGAATGTAGTTAATTTTTCCCTCCTTCCCTCCTTCCCCCTTGATTATCTCAAACTATCCGATTACATTTTAAACAAATTGTTTTGGTAACAGTCTCTCTTTTGGCAGGCTGGATGGTGTTGCATTTCAAGGTATGACCTTGGAATGACCAGCAGCTCTCACAGGATGGCACTATAAATAGTTTCAATTCCCTTCATGCTACCCCTCCTTATCCCACCCTCCGGCTCCACTCTCCTGCCCATTGCTTATGGCAGACTGATAGCAGGTGAAGCATGGCTGGCATAGCGGTTGTTGTGGTTCGCCAGCAGCCCGTGGAGATTGCAGCGGAGTCGGATAGTGATGAGGCTGTGGAGGACCAAGGGCCAGTGCTGGACTCTGGGGAATAACCAGGGGAGGGCTCTGCATCGGAGGCAGAGATGGGGCCAGGGCCATCTGGGAGCGATGCGCGGACTCCAGAGCCTCCAGAGCCTCCAGAGGCGGACAGCAGAGAGGCAGAGGAACAGGAGGAGCCTGTTCCTAGTGCACGCATGAGAACAGTTGCCAGAAGGCAAGAGCAGCTAAAGCAAAAAGGATGACTTGGGAGCAAGGCCAAGAGATGATTTGACCCTCCCACAAGGCTTAGAAGACCAGCACCAGCTCTGGGGCTCTTTGCCGGAAAACAACGTTGATTCATTTGGTTCTTGTCTTGCTGCATTTATTTGTCTTTTGTTCCTGAACTTTTGCAAAGAAAAGTCTTTGGCAGGTTGCCAAAGTATACAAAGGTTGGTGAGAAGGCCGACGGATTGTGTTCTTCAATTGTTTTGACTTAGTTTGGATTACGCTGAGAATGAGTTAATTCTCAGCTGTTTTAATAAATAACTTTGTTTTGAACTGATTACGTTTGGTAATACCTACTGGGGCCTAGGTCACAACAGGTATCCCTCCTACAGATTCCCTCGATAGATGCTCCAGTCGCTGTTCTTTTACCTAATTCCACCATTCCAGGGGAACCCAAAGAGGGTTTGAGCCCTGAGGAGCAACAGTCTGATCAATCTCTTCAGAGGGTTCATCAGAGAGCAGCATGGGCGATTCAGTCTGTGGCTACCATGTCTTTCTTCAACAGAGCGACCTTGGTTTGGCTTCAACATCTTCGCGACAAGATGCCACCAGAAGACACCTAGCAAGACTTGAACAAAGTTATCACAGCAGTCCAGTTTTCTGCAGAAGCGACATTGAACTTGGCGCGCTTTACCTCCAAGTTGCTGGCTGCTGCAGTGGCGACGCATTGTTCGCTTTGGCTATGACACTGGCCGGTTGATGCATGCCACAATTGGCGCCTGGCTTCAGCTCTGTTTGTGGGTGGCAACTTATTTGGACCAGCTTTGGACCCACTGCTCGTGGAGACTAAAGACAAGAGAAAAATTTTACCAAGCGCTCAGTGCAAGATTGAGTCCGCTATTCTGTTCCTTACCTCAGGCCTCAAATTTGGGGATCCAACTGGGGTGTGGCTCCCTCCCGTTTCCAGCCCTCCTTTGGGGCTAGATAGCAGAGTCAGCTAGACAGGCCGACCTAAGGTAAAACCTTTTCAGGATGATAGCCCTTTCAAGGGGGACAAAATTGTTTATTCTGGCGCCAGCACTAACTGCATGTCTGATGTCCCCTTTGATGGCAGATTGGCTCTCTTTGCTGGCCAAAGGGAACAACTTAAGTCTGATACTTGGGTCAGGGATACGGTAAGATCTGGTCTATCCCTTGAATTTGTCTCCACCCCCCAGAGTTTTTTTATCCGTTGTTCACTCTCTTAAGGACAGTAATAGGCAGATCCTTATGGGATTGCTGGTCAAACATCTTCTGGACATTAGAGTTATCCAGAAGGTTCCTGAGGATCAAGCAGGGCAGGGATTTTATTTCCTTCTATTTCTCTTGCCTAAATACTTGGTAGGTTAAAGACCTATTCTTGACCTTAAAAGATGAACCAGTACATAGTATATCAATGATTTAAGATGCAGTCTTTGCAATCTATTTTGGCTGGTATCAGGAAGGGCGACTTCCTCACATCTATAGACCTCACTGAGGCTTATTTGCATATTCCTATTTGTCACATCATAGGTTTCATAGGTTTTTCTACGTCGGTAATCACTATCAATACCGAGCGTTGCCCTTTGGCAGTTTGGCGGTTCACCTTAGAGCCATTCCTAACCATGTACAATGTTACCTGGATGATATTTTAGTCCAGTCCTCATCGAGGCACCACCCAATATGGATCTCCAGATAACTATTTCCTGTCTCAAGGAACACAGTTTTTCCCTAAATATGGAGAAGAGTCAATTGATTCCTTCCACTCGAATTCTCCACTTTGGGGTGATTATTGACTCTCTAGAAGGGAAGGTGTACTTGTCCTTGAAGGGACAGGCCGATCTCAGAGAGCTAGCCTGTACCGTACAGAAAGACCATAAGGTGTCCTTGGCGCTGCTGTCAACATTCCTAGACAAAACGGTTTAGGCCATTCAGATTACCCCATGGCCACGTCTCCTTTTGAAACCATCTCCAATGGTTTCTTTTGCCTTTTCAGGAGGCAGGAAAGGGCACTTCCCCAGCAAAGGTCCAGGTTTCCCCCAACATCTGCAGAGCCTTCACCTGGTGGTGGTCTCCAGCCATTTCCAAGGGATGGCTGTTCCTTGAGCATCAATGTTTGGTGCTGACAACAGATGCCAGCCTCGTCGGTTGGGGAACACATCTCTAGACTCAGGTCTCTCAGGGCTGCTGGGCAGAGAGGGACTTGCACCGAAGCATCAACTGGCTGGAGCTACGTGCCATCTACCTGGCCCTTCGACACTTTCGGAGGTCGCAAACAACCACGTGTTGGTACTAACTGACAATATGACCACGAAGGCACATATTAATCACCAGGGGGGCACCAGATCCACAAGTTTCCTGTTGGAGGCCAGGAGATTAAGCCTTTGGGTAGAGCACCATCTGCAATCCTTGTCAGCAGAGCACATCTCTGGGGTGTCCAACATGCAGGTGGACTGGCTCAGCAGGCAGGTCATCAACTACTTGGAGTGTCGCCTACACCCATCCCTCTTCTGGGATCTGATGAACCATTTCGGCCTCCCAAAGGGGGAATTTATTTGCTACCCCAGAGAATGCACAACTGCCGTGATTTTATGCCTGCTTTCCAGCTCCCCAGGCGGAGGGAGTGGACATATTCTGGAGTCCTTGGCCACAGGGGCTTCTTTATGCATTCCCATCGCTGCCCCTCCTTCCGAGGGTAGTGTGGAAGATTCTGGTGGAGCGAGCGGAGGTCATGCTTATTGCACCTTATTGGCCTAGGAGGGCTTGGTTCGTCGACCTCCAAACCATGTCGGTGACTCCGCCCTGGAGGATCCCTCAAGGCATTGTTTCGCTCAGCCGGGGCATTGGTTCACCCAACCCTCAGTGGCTCCAACTGACTGCCTGGTGCTGAGCGGCACGCTCTGAGTGGGGACAACTTCTCCAGGGTCATCCAGACTATTCAGGCTTCTCGGAGGCCTTCTGCCAAATGCATTTATTCTGCTACTTGGCAGGCATTTTGTTCTAGGTGTGACTGTATGTCAGTTTCTCCCCTACAGGCATCAATCGCCCAGATTCTGGAATTCTTGCAGGAGGGGCTCGACAGTGGGCTCTTGCCCAACACCATTTGAAGACAAGTGGCGGCATTGTCTTCCATCCTGACTTGTGGGTTGCTTGCTTCCTTATTCCAGCACCCCACAATCCAGAGGTTCCTGAAGGGAGCTACCAATTCATGTCCTCCTGTGGTGATACCCCATCTGGGACCTGACTATTGTCCTGAACTTGCTTACGGGTCCTCCATATGAACCTTTATGGACAACCAGCCTCTGCCTTTTGTCCTGCAAGGTTGCCTTTTTGGTGGCTATCACCTCTGCCAGGCAGATTTCGGAAATTACCGCCCTCTCCGTCTGCAGTGACCTATGCGTGTTTTATGCTGACTGAGTTGTCCTTCATCTCGATCCATCCTTCATCCCTAAAATCAATACACCATTCCACCGGATGCAGGAACTGATTCTTCCCAATTTTTGCCTACACCCTACCCACCCATTGGAATGACGCTGGCATTCCTTGGATGTCAGGAGGGCATTTGTATCTACCTGAGGAGAACTGCTGACCTCCACCGGATGGAGTCATTGTTTATTTCCTTTATTCCAGTTTCTCTGGGTTCTAAGGATTACTCCATCCACCATTGAACTATGGATTCGCCAGACTATCGCCAAAGCTCACAAGATGCGTTCCTTACCATGGCAAAGGCTTCATGCCGGTGGGGAGTCCCAGGACCAGGTTGGCCCACCCATAGTTTTGGGACAGTAGGCTTTGGTATGTCCCATTCCTGGCTGCTCTCTCCACCAATATGGAGAAGGGGCATTGGTGAGCAGCCAGCTTCACCCTTTATCAGTCTGATCTTCCTTTCTATTTCTCTTATTTCTTCCAACACATCGAGTCTGTTTCTTCTGTCTTCGCCGAAAGCTGGGAACCCCTCGTAACAAAGGTGAGACTTAACAACTTTGACAGGCTCAGTCCTTCATCTTAACAGACGAACACAACCCATTCCTGGCTGCTGTCTCTACTCAACGAGAAGATGCATCTCAGGTAAGAACCAACGCACCATCTGTATACAGTAAAAAAAAATCACTGTAATTGCACATTAACAGTCTCTGAAACTTTGTACTGGATAAGGGATTTTTGCCTGTATCATAGTGTAGCTTCCTTTAGTCTGATGTGTGGATATTAGATTTGTTAGACCAAATCCCAATTGGTTGTGTGGCTAAAGTTCATGGAAATTCAGTCATATAGAACCTTTTATAAGTTCATACCCTGTGTGTACTGTATTTCTAGTTTTATAATCCCCCAACTAGATGGAAGGCAATTCTAGGAAATGCACCACAATGTATCTTAACGGGGGTGTTACAATAAGACTTATAATTCATCTTATTGATAATAAGCCTAGATTTCATGAAGCTCTTACCGTAGAACAGAACACATCAGAGCTTAAGCAGACAACATAGCTAAAACGTTTCTAGCTGTCACTTATAATTGCTTATAAATGCAAAATACTTATAAAAACTTATAAATGCAAAATAATTGCATTTATTTTTATATTTTTATATTGTTTTTTTAACTTTGTAAGCCGCCCCGAGTCCTTCGGGAGAAGGGCGGCATATAAATGCAATAAACATTCAAACAAACATTCAACATTCAAAGTTTCATTATTTGTAAGACAGTTAGCAATTGGTTTCTTGATTATCCCTTTAAAACCCACCCACATATTATCCTCCCTTTCTCCTTTTTGAACAATATCAAAATTTCTGGACATCTGACAGTTCATCAGTTTTCTTAGACAGGAGTATGAAGGCTATTAGCATGCCCTTCAAAAGCTAACCAAATCACCTGGCACAATGTTTCAGCAAACCCTCAGTAACAAATACCAGTGATAAACAGAAAGAGAGGAAAGGGAGAAGAAAATGTATCTATGAGTCATCCTTTCTATTGCATCAAATATAGAAGCAGCTTCAAGATGCACAACAGGAGCTTATTCTTTCTAGCTGCTTGAGTGGGGAAGGGAGAGGATTCTTCAGACCACCCCATAATACATAACAAATTGATCCACGCAGTGGAAAGCTACATGAAACCACAGATTAGTCCATGTTATTCTGTGCTAATACTTAGCTAAATTCAAGTCCAATAGAGAGGAGGAAATATACTCTAAGCTACCATGTAAGACCAAGCATTAGATGATGAAAGGTTGTTTATCATTCAATATTTCATTATAGATCAATTAACATACAACATAAAGGTGTATAGGAACTAATTTTAAAGTCACTGAAGTTAAAAGTGGCTGCTAACCTTGAATATTGCAGAAGATTATTCCCAAACATGAATTTATTGATATGTATTCAATTACCCCGTTCAATTGCCTCAGCTCCTGCTCACCTAGCATGTAGATGTAATTAGCTTAATAGGTACCACTTCTGTGGGAAGGTGACAGTGTTCTGTAGGCCTTTGGTGTATTGCCATTCTGGCCACATGAGCATCAAAATTTTATTTGGACAATGTTAGATCCCTCAGCCAAGAAAATGAGATCAGCACGATGCCCTAGAATTGGACATGATTGACAGGGAAATCTTTACCTTTACCTTTAGTAGGCAATTTAAAAAGGCAGGATATTTATACATGGCCAATCTTGTGCATTTTTAATGGCCTAACTTCAAAAGAGCCCAGCTAAAGAGGGTGGCAGAGATTTGGGATCAAGAAGAGATATCTAAATCTTCACATCTTTGCTAGGGAGACTTTGTAGGTACTCCTTCCTTGTTAAACCTGAGGATTTCTATAATATCCTCCTTTTTCCACATAGAAGGGCATCTGTATTATCACAAAATGGATCCTTATCTTTGCAAGTGTTGACAGAAGATTACAATAATATCCTTTATCATAAATATTTGCAAAGTGATTCACTTTATGTCCCACTTGGCATTTCAAGTATATTGCACTGCTCATCAACAAATTCTCAGGTCAACCTCAATGAACAATTATAGAACAAGTATTGTGAGAATAATGTCTTGAAATCTCCAAGAAAGTTGTGAAATTCCTATCTATTGTTTTAGAAGAAGCGAGTGAATCCACAATGAACAAGGTCCAATCCCATTTTTAGTCACTTTATCAAATCTAACTGTGTTCTCCTCACTTTTTTTAGTAAACTCTGTATGTGGCATTTGCCTCACCACAGAAATCTCCTAGAAGATATGTCTCTTTCTTGTGTCTGTTTGAATGTTTATATGTTACATCTGTGATATCTGACCAGTTGTAAATAAAAAATAAAAACTTACGCAAGATTCATTCCATATTTGCAGACTTTGTATTTAATCTGGTCACACATTCATCTTTTCATTCTACATGTGTTATAATAACGTGTCAACTTATAAGCAAGTAAAATCTCCAATATAACGTCTATAAAATGAAATTAAGAACTTTGTAAATATAAACTAAAGTTTTCATTACTGAGGATTTATAAGGATTATGAATGGGAAAAAAGAAATAAGTTAGAATGTCCAAACAATAATATCTTCCCTTCTACATAATTAAACTTATATTTCATCAGCATAACCTCCCCAAATGTGGTAAATGTTTGGGAAATTTGAGGCCTCTTTAAGGCATGCATAATAAATATATATTTTCCTAATGGCTCCTCCCCTCTCAACTTTTTCATATACTGTATTACACAAACAAGAAAAATGTGATTTTTGTCACAGTTATAAAGAAAAATAATGGCAATTACATATTGTGCATGCAAATACATACACAGGCCTCTTTTTTTCAAAGTGTCAACATTTTGAGGATATTGTCAACATTTTGAGGCTGTAATAATGCAGCCTTGAGGTTCCCATAGCAACATGTTTCATTTCCTAGGTGACAGGGATAGTATGTCGTCACCATTGAACTAAACTATCTCCAATAGAAACATACTGAAATTCTTTCCAGCATCGTTGTCCTGAAATAACTACCTTAACCCAATTAGCAGTTATAACTTGATTCAAGTTTTGAAAGTTACATTTGGTATTATATCCCATGTGCACAACAATTAAGGGTTGGATTCAAAAGTAATATATAACACTAGGTTTTTAGATTAGATCAGAGGTCTTCAAACTTGGCAGCTTTAAGTCTTGTGGACTTCAACTCCCAGAATTCTCCAGCCAGGATAGTCTATCTTGGGTACAAAGCCAGTTGGGTGACCTTAGGCCAGTCACTTTCTCTCAGCCCTAGAAAGCAGGCAATGGCAAATCACTTCTAAAAAACCTTGCTAAGAAAACTACAGGGGCTTGTCCAGGCAGTCTCTAAAAATCAGACCGGACTGAACAAAAGAAAAAGAGCTCAATAAAATGTCATCTTTATTATTATATTTAATGACTAGCTACCAATAGTTTCAAAATATAAATGTAAATAAAATAAAATAAAATAATAAAATTCTATATCTCTTGCAATGTTTTATAGCCTCTGGAGCAGTGGTGAAATCCAATTTTTTTTACTACCGGTTCTGTGGGCGTGGCTTGGTGGGTGTGGTATGGCTTGATGGGCGTGGCTTGACGGGCATGCAGAAGAAGGATACTGCAAAATCTCCATTCCTACCCCACTCCAGGGGAAAGATACTGCAAAATCTCCATTCCCACCCCACTCCAGGGGAAGGATACTGCAAAATCCCTATTCCCTCCC
>JANHFM010001719.1:191786-217225 GCA_032468115.1 Grayia smithii | reverse complement strand
TTCACATACTTTTTCCTCCCTGCACTGTGAATGTTTACATGTTATGTTCAATTAAAACATGACAACATCTAATGTTTTTGTAGTATTATTTTAAGCAGACTGTGTTCTTCTATTGTTGTGATTTAGAGCACATTTTATGACCAATTCATGCACAACTCCACGTAATCCCAAAGGGTTCACATACCTTTTCTTTCAACTGTAAGTCTGATAAAATTTGTCCTTAGAAGTTTGAACAAAAAAGATCTTTTAGGTCAATGGATATAAGCATATGTATATTTGTTGTGACAGTATACTGTAAAAAGGACTTTCTTTTATATCCTAATGACAGATCAGGTAGCTTAGCTTGCTTTTTGTCAAACATATTTATGCTTGATCAAGATGCCTTTTTCACTGGAAACAAGTCTTTTTTCCCCAATTGGTGCTTTAAATAAAAAGCCTCAAAGCAACAGTATGCTTACAGTATGTTATAGAAGAGCCATGGTGGCACAGTTGTTAGAATGCAGTACTGCAGGCTACTTCTGCCGGCTGCCAGCAGTTTGGCAAATCAAATCTCATCAGGCCCAAGGTTGACTCAGCCTTCCATCCTTCCAAGGTCGGTAAAATGAGGACCCAGATTGTTGGGGGCAATATACTGACTCTGTAAACTGCTTAGAGAGAGTTGTAAAGCACTGTGAAGCAGTATATAAGTCTAAATGCTATTGCTATTTTAAAAAAAATAAAGATTAAGATTGGTAAAAGCTAATAAAAAAGATAAAGGCGGAGATAGCAGGTTAGCTCCTTAAAATCCATTTTTATATTAACTGTTAATTCTTTCTGCTGTGAAATCTAAGGGTTGACTTGAATTCCCAGATCAAAATGAGATGGGACAAAAACTGGCATTTTAAAACATCTCCAAAAAATTTTCAGAATAGAGATTTCACACCTAAAGTATCAGGTTTTCATTCGCAGTGGAATGTTCTGAAAAATTTTGGGTTAGAAATGTTTTGGAAGGAAACAGTTTGGCAAATCCCTGCCCACTACAAAATTATTAATAGATTTTCAACTGCAGTCACATTTGTATAAAATATTACTTCACAATGAAATGATTTACATGTTGTTGGTTTTGATAATATATTTTCATATATTTTTGTACATAATATCTAACCATTTATATTACTCTGCAAACATAATTTATAACTTGCTATTCTTATTTATTTGAAAGTCTAACTGTAGTCATAAATAGATATGCATGAGATTTAACCTTGTTTCTATATTCACAAATATCAAGACACTTTAGATTTAGATGGATCTGCTTTAGAATAGTTCTCTAGACATATTTCTGGGGGATGAAAATGATTGGCAAAAAGAAAGATGTTTAATCCATGAAAATTCATGCTAAGAAAAGAAAGATAGAATCATGTATCTTTCATTAATAGGATCAAACATCTTCAATGATCAGATTGTTTTCATTTCACATAAATACAAATTGAATTCTTTGTTTTCCATTAATGATATTAATAATCTATTTTCAATTATTGAATTAAAATGTAGTACAATAATTTATTAGTGGCAGAATTTTAGTGTTTTCTCAAAATGGAATTTTAATGCAATCAGATGATCTCTGTGCTTGCAATGTGCATAGCTTATACCAGACAACTGTAATCCCTAAATAGAAGATAATGCTTGAAATATAACCCTATAGGTAAATAGATAGATTTAACCAATTAGATTAGTTTTCATAATGTGCTGATATTCAAATATTTTTCTTCTGTTAGTATCTCCTTTTCTATTTGCTGTCTGCTTTGTAATTAACTGACTTCATTTGTGTAATTTTATTGCAAGGTGTAATTTATTTTATTGCTTGATGTTCTTCATTCTCAGTGGAAATACTTCTGTTTATTATATAGTTTATTTGATCATATTCATTAACTTGTATAAGAAAGATCCTGCTAGTGTTAGAAACAAAAAAAAAAGCAACAAGAGGGACATTGTTTTTTCTTTTAATTTTTTTGTTGTACAGAAAGGCCATCATCTCAGTATATTGGCAATGATCTTGAAGGTCAAGACAATATTATGTGGTCAGAAATCACAGATGAAGAGTTTGAACTCACCCAGTTCCTTGGCATGGAAATAGATGCAAAAAATGAAGAGCTAATTCTAAATATCAATAGCCGACTTCAAGCAGTATTTGAAAAACTTCTTCAAACAATAAATGAAACTGCTAATCAGGTAACATTGTTTAATTATAGCCTTGAAAGAATGTCTGAGTGGAAAAGAAAAAATAAGATTGTTTCCTTAATGTCTTTAGTTTCCTTTAAAAAAAAAAGAATTTCTGAAGGTAGTTTATTGCACAGACTTTTTACTATGATTACAAGTTATCCCCATATTTTGACATCATGAGGTTGAATATTAATTAAATATTATTTCAATCAATGTTTATATAAAGTCAAATTTCTTTTTCAGATATTTTATTTATAATATATCTCCATTAAAAAGTTTAAAACACAAGTTTGAAAAGTGTTTTGTCAGGCTATTAGTATGTTTCAATGTGCTTGTTCAGTTGAAAAAGGTAGTCTCCAAAAAGCTGGAGTGTACAGGAACACAAATGTAGTGTCTGCAACAGGATAAATTATCTGATTATTTTTAAAGATCCAGTTGCAGTAGCCTCTGGAATCCTAGGAAAAAGCACAGCTACTTCAAAAATTGTAGACACATATTGTGGTTAATGCTCTCACTATTCCAAAGCATTCTCTATAAAGTACTAAAATGTTTTTATTCTCCTTACCTCTCATCAGCAATTTGATGTTTAGAATAATAGAATAGGCACATTTCAAGATACAATCCAAACTTTCTATACTAAATATATTTTCCTCTTGCTTAAATAATTATTGAGCATTTATAATTGAACAGAAAATGGTATTTCAAAAGAGCAATGAACCTGTAATAAAGATAAATTTTTAAATGGCTATGTTTGAAGCAAAAAAAACCCCCAGCTTCTCTGAAGTATATATATATATGTAGTAATTACAGTGGAACTCCCTTCTCCTCACCCTCTTCCCAAAAGTACTAGATAGTGGATCAGGCACACTTTTTAACTTTATAAGCAGAACTATGTTTCAAGAAAACTATATTATCTCTATCAAGTTCCAGTCTGACAACTCAGTATCTTAAAATCTGTACTTTCTTACAAGTCAGCAAGCAAAGATTGTCAGTCAAAGGTTGACCATTAACTTCATATGATTCCTTTATCACAAGATGTACTATGTAATGATTATTTTTCTGTTGTTTATCTTCTACTATGTCACAAATTCCAAAGGAAATATTATATGGATAATATGATTGTGTTATGACAGAAAAATTCTAAAAACAGATCAAATTTATAGCAAGTAACTCAATGATTTCTACAAGCAACGTTTTTGCTAGATGCACAAAACTCACATGGAATAAATAAATTTTGTAGGGTCTGTTTAGAATCTATTGAATCTACTTCTCTGTGCAGTGCAAGAATCCAGATTCAAAGCATCTGAGATGACTGTCTGATCTCTGCTTAAACACAATGAATGAAAGGAAGTCTACATCTCTTTTGGAATTTGTTTCATGTTGAATTGCCCTTATTGTTTCGAAATATTTTGGTAAAATGGTATCAGAATCTATAATGTCAGTGGATTATTCCTTATCTGACATTCTGCAATGATAAACAATAGATCTTGACTACCTTTTGGATATCATCTAGATATTGAGGAGTACTGTCACCTCTTCAGTCTTCTCTTTATTAATTTCTGTCAATTTTAGTTTAAATTAAGTAAAGCTAAATTATTTTAAGTATGACTTACTAATTAGAAACTATTTATTTACTGTGTGACTTTTTAAAAAAGCAATTAAGAAATGGATCAGGAAGTCACAAAGCTTTTTAATTCCTTTAAACATTCATATATGAACTCTGACTTGGCTTTTGAATCTTGTTGAACAATGTTTGATGTGGGTGTGTTAATTCAAATTCCAAATCCCTGTGTACCTGCAGTAAAGTAATTTAGCCACTCCTACAATACTGTTCTGACCTTTTCCTCCCATTGAAACACAGCTTTTGCTTTGTACAGAGAAGCTTATCTGATTTCAGAGCAGCTTTTTCTACAACTTAAGAGAAAAAAGATTAAATAGTGTTTTAATTTAGTATGTTATTGTCTTACTTCAGTGGAGAATTTTAAATATTGACAGGATTTTTTTTTTATGGTCTGGCTGCGAACATACCATAGTAGCCAATTATGAAGATAATCTTTTGTGTTGATGAATGATTTCCTTGGTTTTCCTTTTATTTTAATGCCTTTTTCTGTTTGGTTCCATGAGAGGAAATGTCAGTCCTGTGAGGTCTGCAAACATTGCTTTCCCCCGACCCTTTTTTTAACTGAATGTTTACCTGGAACTTTCTGGTGTTTTTGGATTGCTCATCTGAGTGTGAATTTATAATTCCTTGCTCTCTGCAGTAGGGAGATAGTTATTGAACTACGTTGTCATTTCACCCAGAGGAGTTAAAGCTGTTTAATCAAGGGAAGTTATTTCATGAAAAAGAACTGCAGTAGATTACTATGAAATGGATTCCTACCGTACGTACTGGGCATCAAATATCTGTAGTAGTCTAAGGTCTGAAAAAAGTCAAGAAGAAAATACTTTAGAAATCGAATCTCGTGTGCCTTTACCTTATCCTTTTCGTTTTACTGACCAATTGGATGGTAATAATTCTGTGGTTCTCAATATATCACTTTTTTATATAAAGCACAAGAAAAATGGACATAGATTAAAAATAGTTTCAAAAATTTCTTTGCCTACACCCCCTTATTCAGTAAGTATGAAAAAATAGAGAATTTTTGTTTCCTTTTCTTTTACATGATTACTATAAATGTGTGTTATCTAACAATATTTTTCTGATGTGTGTTATCTAACAATAATTTTGCAGAAGTACTTAATCAGATTTCTCTCAAATTGTTGATTTATAAGTTGTAAAGAATTCCTGATATAATGTCTCCCAGAAAGCTACTAGTTTTAGTGCTCGCCACTTATAAGCTTCATGTAACCGAATTATAGCTGATTAATAATTAATTACCAGAATTAATTTTAAAGATTCAGTATACATATGATTTTGAATGAAACAGAACATTTTTGCAACACAGTATTATAGCTGACCATGGAAAATATATTAAAAAGTGAGGATCAATGCATATTGACCATTTTTAACTGGTGAATGTAAATTTTAAATATTTACATTTACTGTACATATTATACATTTACATTCTTAGTATATAGTACTTTAAGTGAGAAATGTATTAGTACATTTCTTAATAATAATTTAAACTTTTGACTTATTTGAATTGAAGGAAATTAGCTTAACATTGTTTAATGTGTACATTAGCATGTGTTTTAATAATATAGGTTAAACTAGAATAAATGGGTGCATCTACATAAATTGAATTTTAAATCTGTAAATTATGAAAACTTAAATTCTTTTTAAATAAATTATATAAAAATGAGCCAGTCTTTAATTTTATTTCTGACATACTGTGCTGACAGTGATAAGTTGAAATCTGTAACTATATTTTGTAAGGGGGAAATGTAACTACCAGTTTTACTGATTTCATTTTAAATACGGATCTTAGGAATTTGTTTCATGTCTTTAGATCATATCTTCATTGTTAACATGTAGTAGTATTATTATTTAAATATTGATTGACAGTCATTATATTAATATTCTTCTTGGATAAATTCACAGAGTTTATCCAAGGCATATAGTCTGTTAATCACAAATGTTGAATGATATAGCTATTCATCATTAACTGTACTTAGAAAAACATAGGTGTGTGCTGTTTTATTTCTGGAAAGTAAATAAATGTATGTATGTTCTGTCATTTTGTAATTTGAGTAGCAGGGGAAATGCTGTAGCTTCACATTCTTGCTAGATTCATCTGCTGATCAGATGTAAAGAAAAGGATAATATTTTTAAGGAGGTTGATATCATACATTGATCTAAGATATCTTATAGATAAGTGAGTTTAGAGAGGCAGAATTTTAGACATTTGCAGGAAATGAACTATTGATCTTTGACGTGTGGTTTAAGAAATAAAGGTATACCGTTTCATGACATATCATTTTAAGTCTATTTATTAAATAGATCCAAGTTCAATACAGTGAGTGGAAAATATAGAATATAAATAATAATGATTCAAAGAAGCTTTAGATTCTGAAATACATTGATTGTAAGATTTTTTTCATTAAGATTCATTAATCAAAGTTATTAAATAATTGAGTGCTTTCAAATCTACATATAGTATTTTCTGATCAGTGAATAAAGCACAAAACTATCAAAAGGTAGAATTATTGGAGACATTAAATTAATTTGAACAATTCAGGTCATACATTTAATAAAAATTACTATGGGTGGTACATACTGAAGTTTATTTTAATAACTCAAGGTTTCCTTTTTAGTGTAAACTGGACAGTCTTAAGATCCTGTACTTCAACACGGATACGGACATATTGCAAAGTCATTGGTTGTACAAATATTTGTTTATCTTATTATCCATAATGTATGAGGGCAATAAACTTCTCATTTCAAGTTAATTTCCCAAACTTGAAATTGTTTTTATGTAGGACTTTTTAAAATGTACATTAAACATTTCAACATTTAAATTATATTTTAGCTTGAACATGCAAAAGCTACACAAACAGAATTGATGCACGAATCCTTTAAATGGGAACATGAAGCTACTGAATTAACCAAATGTCAGGAAGAATTGCAAGAAAGATTTGATGAAGAGGTCAGAGCTAGAGAGCAGATAGCACTGGAACTTAGCAAAGCAGAGAGTAAGTAATTGATTTATTTGCAATATAGTGCTTTAAATAATTATACATTGTCACTTCTCCCCAATCCAAAATTATAAAGCAGCTACTTTAATTATATACATTTTCAGGCAGTTATAGTTTATGCTTTTTTTTACAGTTGAAAATAGATTACAAATCAGTAGCAAATTAAATCACAAAGGAAGAAAATTAACCATCATTTAAGAGAGAATGTACATAGAATGTATATAGAAATGATAATAGGAAATAGGATATTAGAATAGGATATTAGAAAGAGGATTATTCATAATTTGTATTTTTTAACATACTTTACCCTAATAAAAGTTCCAGATTCATTAGATCAGCATATTTATTTATTTAAATGTTTATTACTGACTATCTCAAAAAATTGATGATTAATACGGATTGAAAACAAATTAAGATGAATAAATAATCTACAAAAAACAATATCCTGTAGCACAAAATGTAATATACTATGGCACAATACTCAATATCCTATGACACAAAGACCAAAAATACAAACTCTTAAATCATATTCAAGTTCCTAAACCAGTTTTCCAGATAAGTTCATCCAACATGCTATCTCAATGATCAGGGAAAAACTGAATTTATAAAGACTTACAAAGATCAGCAGGGTAAATCTAACTGAATCTTGGGAACAGTATGCTGTTCCAAAAGACTGGTATTATACAGAAATGCTTCCTGGCTTCCATCATTTGGCATTGTTGCACGGAAGGAATCTGAAACATGCTTAATCTGTTGAACCTCATATGATAAGCAGACATAATAAATTATCTCGCAAATAATCTGGTGTTGCACCATGAACCACTTGATAGAAAATAACCACATTCAGTTGCACCCAGAAACCTATAGGAAGTCAGTGCATCTAACAAAAAAGTGTTAATAGGAGTGTACTATGCTAATACTCATAAAAACCCATATTGTCAAATTCTGGGTCCATTGCAATTATCAGATAATTGTCAAGACAAACCCTATGTAGAGCATATTGCACATCCCAAGCAAGAAGAAATCCAACCTGTGCATGACCATTAGCATGTAACTCCCTATATGACTTAGATTTTCAACCTGTATAATGCATTTCTTTGACAATTAATATACTATTGCTGATTGGGTATTTCTTTTTAAGAGCCATTTAGCCTAACAAATGCATTTAAGTTATTCGACTCAGGCTTATTTTCTTTAACTATTTTTTAAACAATATTTAAATATAAACAGACACATCATTTATGTTTCAGATACAACTTCATTTCTTAGCTAACTTTTCTTCAAAATGTCCATGATCCCAGTTTTTTTAATGCATCAATATTTTTAAAAAATTGAATGACAAATGATTAGTGTCTGGAATGGGGATATAGTAATTTGTAAGGATGATTTCCATAGATTCATCTTTTAAAACAGCATGTATTATTATTCACTAGTTTCAGATTAATATACTACATTATCATAATATAAAATGCAATATACAATATTTTCATAGTTGAGTTTATATACTTTATTCCTTATCATCTTGATATTTGTAGAATATCTGTCCCCACCAAAGCATTTTCTTGTATTGTGTATTGGCATTGGTAATTATGTATTAGTGTATCGAGACAAGAAACACTACATAATACTACTAATATTACTACATAATACACTGGATAATTTTACCATATTAATTGTGGGGCATTTGGTGCAAATGCCCATAAAGACAGACACACATTCTGTAATTTATTTCTTGGAGGATCTCTTTGGTGAAAAAACAAGTATACTTATACTAACAATTCTTGATACTAACCAAACCTCCTAAGAAAGAGTTTAAAACTGAAGTGTTTATTCAACTGTGAAGTAATAAATTTAACATGTGAAGACTTGTTGAAGTACTGCCTGATATTACTGCATATATGCAATCTGGGAATTTATAATTGGTAAGTGCTATGATGGGAGGATTAAATAGTGGATGTTTCAACATAATTCAATTCTGATAATATTGAAGTCTGCAAGGAAACATCTAATTGTTTAATCATTCATCCACAACTTAGTAGATTTAGTATAAATATACTAATATTTATTATTGCTTTTTGAAATATTGCCTAGCTGGTAATCAGATCATGTTTGCAATAAATAATAGCTTGAAATGCAGTCATTTTACTACAAATGTGCATGTGTCACTTTTCACAAAATTATTGGATTTTCTAGATTTTGAACTATTAAAAAATTAAATAGAACAATAAACCCCACTTAGATTTTATTAATGGGTATAGATCATTATTTCATTTTTTCAGAAATGAACAATTCATACGTTAAAATCACTTATACTAGCCCAAAGAAAAAGTTCTGAATTGAATGTTTAGGCTTGTTTAGTTATTATATATCTGTGAATGTTCTTAGTTGTTATCAGGATGTATCAGTTTTATGAGTTACATATTTAATGTAAGAAGTGAAATACGGGAATAATAAAGATCATACTGTAACTTTATAACTATAACCATTTTTCAGCTATGTAAAAAATGAGTATGTTGTCTACATACATGTACACACATCTTTTATATCAGTTCATCTTTCCAATTAAATATCATTTAACACTATAATCTTGTACAATTTGCAATATCTGAAAATTCTAAATATATAGATAACACGATATTGTATCATATATGTATTGAAGGAACAGCATAAATAAGAAAACATGCACATTAGACTCTACATATAATGAAAAATAATAGTAACTGTGCTTATCTGGAATTCTATCAACTTTAGGCTATTGCTTTAGTAAAGTTCCATTATAACTGTTTTAACAATGGAGAATAAATACAGAATACATAGTAGAATACTCGGAAGAGACCTTGGAGGACTTCTAATCCAGCCCCCTGCTCAGGCAGAAAACCTATACCATTTCAGGCAAATGATTGTCCAATCTCTTCTTTAAAATTTACAATGCTGGAACATTCTCAGTTTCTGAAGGCAAGCTGTTCCATTGATTAATTGTTCTGTCAGGAAATTTCTCCTCAATTCTAGGTTGCTTCTCTCCTTGATTAATTTCCATCCATTGTTTCTTCTCCTGCCTTCAGGTGCTTTAGAGAATAGATTGACTCATTCTTCTTTGTGGCAGCCCCTTAAATATTGGAACACTGCTATCATGTTACTGCTAGCTCTTTTCATTAAACTAGACATACCCAAATCTAGACATACCCAAAACTAGACATACCCAAAACCATTCTTTATATGTTTTAGTGTATTATCATATTCATATACTGACACTCATCTTCATAAAAATTCTATTTTTTTAAAAAAAATAGAATGTTTCAATTTTGAATATAGCATTAATATTATAGTATAGTATTTTAATTTTTATTACTTGGGCAGAATAAAGTTTTTGGTATAAAATTACATAGTGCTATGATCATGTTATTCATATTTTTTTCAGAAGGTTTTTGAATATTTTACTCAAAAATTACAATGCTTGATTTGGGCATCTCCCTTTTTCTGTAGATCTTATTGATGGTTATGCAGATGAAAAATCACTTATGGAAAAACAAATCCAGGAAAAGACAGAGGTAATAGAGCATCTTGAACAAGAGCTACTTCGTACAGGTAACAAATTACAGGAACTAGAGGCCGAGAGACAGCACCTTCAAGAAGAGAAAGAATTGCTCTTCAGACAAAAAGATGCTATGAAAGCTGATGCAGGACCCATAGAAGAACGTATGTATATTTTAGTCTTCAAATATGTATATTATTATTTAATATCTAATAGATTTTATAGATGTGTAATGGGTGATCCTAAGCCTTTTGATTTAGTATTTCAAAAGATTTCCAGGATATAAAATCAATGAGATGCACGGGGTTACATCGGGAGGAATTCCCCAGATCCAGGCATTTTTAGGCAGCATTTATTGGGAACAAAGAGTCATTCACTCAATTTTGCAACTGTTTTTATATAATTTGTAGGTTGCATTGATAAATAGAAGGGCATTAATAACATACTCATTTTATATTTAGCAAGATTTAGTGCAGTTCTTTAAAGTAATTGCTTTTATCAGCAGAACTGAGAAAGGAACTATTCTTCTCCTTTTTTACCTTTTAAAATTGAACTGGAACATCAAACATATTTAGAAATGAACTCAATTATCCAAAATGTTAACAGGATCTCATCCAATTTAATGGCACTTAACTAATTAAATAAATAAATAGAACTGATTTTTAGAACTGTATCTTCTGTTGAAAGATCAGTCAAAATGGATTATGGATATGCAAAGCTTTATTTTCATGGAGCTGCATGGATTAGGCACTATTGGGTACCGGTAGTCTATGCCTGAAGTGTAGCACATATACTTTGTTCAGAGTATACATGTTGTAGAAAAACTTTTGAGGGGAGAGGTGTTAAACACCAAGGACAGGAAGATTGGCAGCAGACATGGTTTCAGAGAGATAGGATGGTGGTCATGTTGTGCAAAATGCAAAAGATAAAATGAGTATGTTAAGTTCCATGAGGATGGAACGCATAAAGGACTGAAGAGGTATGACAGATACATTGGATAGATATAGAGCAACAGAGAAGATAAGAAAAATGGCAGGAAGGTATGCCACTTTTTAATTCAACAATATAATAAAATAATAATATATTATAAAAGTATTATGTGAATAGTTGTTTGTAACATTTTAGAGAAAAATAAATAGAAACATGGGAAAAATATCTAACAGTTATGTTTAATATCACACTTTTTTAATTCACTGGAGGTTTTACTGAACTCTATATTCTGTCTTCAGCTTCATTTTTCTTATATAATATTTCAGCTTGAGAAAGCTATACACGGCATGTGAATTACTTTGCTTCTTGTTTTTTTTTTCTGTTCTCCTAGGCCTAGTAGATGCTGCAGTCAATGCAGCTTCCCAAACAGGTGTGTTTGTATATTGCATGGCAAATCTTTCATTGGGTGGAAGATTTAACAGCTACTGACACTTGTTAATCATGGTCTTTCTTTGGGCTTTCAGCTTACTGACATTAACTTTACTGGCCTGTTGCTTTGATACTGTGTTTCATGTTCACACCTTTATTTTGAATAACAACTTCTCACAATTATATAGTATGCTATATTAATATTTTAAAAATGCAGATTACTTCAATAACCATCATCTTAATCAGTTAATTTCTGCATTGGTATAATAAAATGAAAATAGAGATCTTTGTCAAATAAAACTCTGCCTTCGTGTGTGATATTTGAGGAAGCAAGTATGATGTAAGATGATGGGTACATAAATCTACACAGTAAGATGCAAACAAACCCGGCCAAAAGACCATTATCTGGTGATGTTTTTGTATTCATTTGGCAAAGACTTAAATCAAAAAATTATTTCTAATATTTCTCAATCAAGAAATGATTGTGATTACAGCATGTATACCAATTAGATGACTGAAACATAACATAAATAAATTATCTTCCTATTATTATTGATTATATATACAACATTAAGCAATGTATGCCCTTTAATGTTACCTCAGTAAATTGGGAATTGTCTTGGCATGTGATGTTTCATATGCTGCTCAGTAGCATCTGAAGCTTCAGGTCATGTATTAAAAAAAATCACAGGATGCTTCTTGCCACTATTAGTGCAATTCCCAAGAGGTTGTTGGGATATGAGAATTATCTATATATTGGATAGAAATAATATAACACCCAAAATCATATTAAAATTACAGTGTAACTGGAGTATAGTTCCCTTACCATATATCCCTAAGTTCTTCAGTTCTTTCCATTTGTCTTTTAAAAATTGGAGGGAGGAAGTAAACTGATCGAAAATTCCAGTGAAGGTAAGAAATATCTGGGTTTTATTTTTTCCTTCCTATAACTCACCAGGTGAAGGTCTAAATTATTTTACATCAAAATGTTGTATGTGTCATTTGTGGGAATATTTATGTTTCAATTGGAACAGCCCTACAGGATGAGAAGACAGTTGGGTTTTAATGCCATTGTACATTTTTTGCAGTATTAATGAAAATAAATGTAGACTAATTCTATCAGGAAAGTTAAAACATGCAGACATTATTATTACTTTTGTTTATTGAGAATATCACATAATTTTGGTGAAACCCAAAGTTATTTTCATCCTTTATTATGCTGTAGTCATCTTGGGAGTGAGTTTATTTTATAGAACAATATTAACTATCCATACATAACAAGTTATGCTTTATTAAACAGAGTTGCTGGCGGAGACAGAAAAGTTAATGAAAGAAAAAATAGAAGTGCAGCGGCAGGCTGAAAAAGAATACAATTACCTTCAAAAGCAGGTGAAGGCTCTGGAAACTGATATAGAGGAGCAGGTCAACCAGTTTTTGGAGCTAGAGCAAGAAAAAAATGCAGAGCTAATGGATCTAAGGCAGCAAAACCAAGCCCTAGAGAAACAGCTTGAGAAAACAAAAAAATTTCTAGATGTAAGTAAAACAATCCATGCACCATTTACAACAGAATAAAAACAGAGAATTCAACAAAAACCCCAATTAGCACAATGCATTAAAATTCTTATGTCATACACTGTTTATACTTTTAAAAAATAGCACAGTAAACATGTTTTTTGTAAAAAAAAAAAAAAAAGATGGCTATGTTTTCTTATTTAAAATATGATACATTTAATATATAAGGTTATCACTGCAAACCCTGTGCCTGTGAACAATGGTTTTAGTTTGAACCAATCTCGGCATGAATCCTTTAAAAAGCCTTGATTCAAGAGTAGAGCATTTCTGATAATTTGAAACAATGTTAAAGCATTTCCAGTAGAATTAGACTTCTCTAGCTTTTCAAGCCTAAAATGATTTATATGTAAAAAGTTTGTAATATTAATTACAATCTTTCTGATATAACAGCATATTTTTATGCTAAAATTGCCATTGATTGTATATATTTGCTGAGAATCTACTTGGATTTTGTTTCTAATGAATAACATAAACAAATTATCATCAAAGGTCACATTTAACACTATAATGACCTTTACATTGCAAAGGATCTGAAAAATTGGATGCCGTTACTTTGTGTACGTTGTCTATGTTGTGCAGTGTTGTATGTAAATGTACAGAAAGGGTTTCATGTTCCATAAGAATAGCAATACATACACACACATACACTCAATTCTTGTCACACTCTAAATTATCACAAATAATTGCTGAGGTTTCACAGAGTTAGCTTAATAGTGTTTTAAGACATCACAGTGTTTCCTATTATATTTTGTAATAAATTGAAAACAAAATACAAGTAATCCTTGACTTATAACAGCAGTTGGGACCAGAAATTCCACCACTAAGCTTAGCAACAGCAGTCTTTGCAGTCCCAGTTGCTCTTGTTAACTGAATCCCACAAATCTGAGCAACTTCCTGTCAACTTCTAACAACCAAAGTCATATGAGAAGCCACAGGAAGTTGTAAATCCCAAACTGGCAGGCAGGTAAGTGGTTGTTGCCAGGTGGGGAGGTAATAAAGTGTTGTGCAGGCAAAGTGAGAAGTGTCAGGAAGTGTGTGAGGAAACAAACAAGAACTGCCATGCAGTCATGGCTGCACAAGAGATGAAGGATGTGAAGGGGTGCACAAAAATGACTGCAGGTCAAGGAGGTTGTGTGTGGTTGTAGCATGGGTCAGGGAGGTTCCACAGGGATGCAAGAGAGGATCGGGGAGGCTGGGTGGGGTGCGTGAGTGGCTGGTGCAGCATGATAGCAGAGGAGCTGAAATAGGATGCATGAGTCAGGGGGACTTATCCTAGTGAGTTGTCACCTTCCCTGCCAGTTTCACCATTGACCTTCTGCAGAAGCTAGAGGGAAGATTGCAAATGGCAGTCATATTATCTTCATGATCATTGGGAAACAGGTAATAAGTGAAACTGGTTGCCAAGTACCCAGATTATGATCACATGTCCATGGAGATACTGGGACAGCCAGTCATAATCCCAATTCATTCAGTACCATTGTAACTTTGAATAGTCACTGAACAAGTGGTCACAGGGTCGAGCACTATTTGTATTGTGCATTACATTTTGATATTTTCCATTAAAATATAAATATATATATAATGGCTTACATTTCAGGAACAGGCAATTGATAGGGAGCATGAGAGAGATGTTTTCCAGCAAGAAATACAAAAACTTGAGCAACAGCTTAAAATTCCTCAAAGATTTCAACCAGTCAGTGAACATCAAAGTAGAGAGGTAAGATAAAGGGGATAAAAGCTAACATGGCTTTTTGAGAATTAAAGGTGAGACTCTGCAGAATCTTATGGCTATATACATATGTTTGAATTTAATGACAAGTGCTATCTGTGTTGAAGCCACTTTTTACAGTAATTTTTATGGTAATTAAAATAAGATTTACAAAGTATGGTAAAACACAAGTATTGCAGAGAATGTATAAACTATAGCTGTGTGGTAACGTAGGAGGTGATTTTTTTTTAAGAAAAAGCTTCCTAGGGAATAACAGAGGAAGGGGAAAAATAGTCTGTCTGTTGCCTGTCTGTACTTTTCCCAAATGAACCCCCTCATATCCTTAGAACCCTTACAAACAGATAGTTCATAGCTTACAACTAAATTAACATGAGAATTTTCATCGCTAAGTAACACAGTTGTAATTGTAGTTGTGATATGTCATGACACCACAGCAATGTAGGATAGCAGTCCCAGCACTACCCATTACCAATTGTTAACCAAGAATTTTGGGCCATTAAGCAAGTATCCAAGACAAGCCATTGCAGGTTTGTTGCTTCCCTGCCCTGAGCTTCAGTAAGGTAAGGGACTGCCTCCAACTTGTTCCAAAAGCAGCACAGCTTTCCAAAGATGCATAGCTTTCCAAAGGCTTAGGGAACCACATGTGGGAAACATGTGAGAACTTGAGTTCAGAAAGAAGACAAGGAAGTGCTTCTGTTCTGGCTGCAATGGCTGGGTGTGAAAAGTTCAAAGGTTGGTGTAGGCAACTGGGAGAGAAGGTAGCTAGGTGAATTAAAGCTTGCTGGTTCTTACTGGGTTCATGGGTGCTGCAGCTTGGTGCCACACTGCTCAGGTGGGCTGCAGAGCCACATTAGCGCTCGCTGGAAAAACTAGTGTGCCTGAGGTAGCATGATAGCCACAGGTCCAAAGACAAGACAGTGCTTTATGTTTTCAGCAGGGGTGGCTGGGTGCAAAAACTGTGTGAGAAACTATTACAAGGAACTGGGAGAAAAGACAACATAAGATTTGCTTATGTTTGCTGGGTTGTGTAGTGGTAGCTGAAGTTTCCTGGGGTGTGGAAATGGACCCCAGGGCCACATAGTTTGGGACTGTTTGCCATGCTTCTAACTATGGTGCAGGATGACCTAAAGGGCATAGATTGGGGGAGATAGGCAGGTAATGGGAAGCTGAAGTGTCCCTGCATTTGTAACTGCAGTCAGGCTACCAAGCACTTGAATTTTGACCATTTTGCCATAACTTTAGGCATAGGTTGCCTGTCTACTTTTGGAGCTCTGTTGTAACTGCAGAGTTGAATGAATGATCATAAGTTGAGGATGCACACACACACACACACACACACACACACACGTATACATACATCTTACTCAAACACACAATGTAGCCTAAAGGCCATAAATTCCAATAGGTTATAGTACAGAATAGTTCTGTTATAACTTGAGCATGGAAAGACTTATATCATCAAATATTCACAATTAGCAGAACTCTATGTTTTCATGTTTGTGTATGCCTGTGGATATGTTTGTAATCTCAGTAAAATACTTGCTGAAATAATACCTAAAAACCTATGCCACAATACTAAGAATTCAAGAGTTTACTTTTAGATGGATATTGGTCATCTACCCTTAGATTATGTATTGGTCATTACTTTTAAAGCCCTTTATGGTACTGGAACCATCTTTCCCAAATAGGATCAGCCTGCCTCACTCACACCAGCAGTAAGAGCCTACTATGGATCCCATCAGCCAAAGAATTTTGGCCAGGAGACAACCCTTTTCTGCAGTGGCCCCCACTCTTTGGAATATTTTGCTGCCAGTGATGAGATCTGCTCCTCTTCTAGCCTTCAGGAACAGCTTTATTTTTCTGATTTCCCTTTATTTATTTGATTCTGATTGCTTATGATTTTCTCCAGACATTAAGGTTTTTTAATACATGTACATCCTTCTCCTTTTCTATTACACACAATTTTAATTTACCATAATTTGTAGCAAATTTGTGTTTAATTATAGCCTATGTTAGAATGCATTTCCTGTGGTCTGCCACCAGGTTGAAGAGTTAACAAATAATCTTCAGGAGAAAACAGATAAATGCAGTGAGCTTCTGCTCTCTAAGGAGCAGCTTCAGAGAGATGTGCAAGAACGGAATGAAGAAATTGAGAAATTAGAGTGTAGAATCCAAGAACTGGAACAAGCTTTAATGATCAGTGCAGACAATATACAAAAGGTATTTTTCAGTAGTCTGTTTCATTTATAATTATTTATGCAGTGTTATTATCAGTGTAACTTACTTTACTTAATAATGAAAGAAATGTGACTTAAAGAAGTGATAGTTAAATATACTTACTTTAAAGGTGGAAGAAAGAAAGAAATTTGGGTCTGCAACTATAAGGGGGGACTTGCCTCTAGAAGAACAGCTACAGGCTGAGCAAGAAGCTGTAGACAGGAAGGAAAAAGAGGTAGAGTATTTTTTTAATTATTCAGAACTTTCACTACTTTGAATTGATTTCAACATATGAGGTGTAAAGGAATTCATATCTATGCAGATTCTCAATTATCCAAGTCATGGTTGTCCCAAAAGTGCTTTTCCAAAAGGCAACTGGACTTTCTTGGTTTTTTCTTTGAAAACGCCTCGCTTTTCCTCCAAGAAGCTTCTTCAGTTCTGACTGAATTGAATAGCACTAGCAATAGCATTTAAACATATACCGCTTCACAGTGCTTTACAGTCCTCTGTAAGCAGTCAGCATATTGCCCCCAACAGTCTGGGTCCTCATTTTACCCACCTCGGAAGATGGAAGGCTGAGTCCACCTTGAGCCTGGTGAGATTCGATCTGCGAAACTGCTGGCAGACGATAATCAGCAGAAGTAGCCTGCAATATTGCACTCTAATCATTGTGCCACTGTGACTCTTAAGAAGTTGCTTTGTTGATGATAAGCAAAACATATTCAAGAAAAAAAATCAAGGTCCAGTTGCCTTCTGGAAAAGGATCTTTGGAACAAAGGAATTCATGGTTCTGTATAAACTTAGTTTTGTGCTTAAAAAAGTTTGTTAAATCTATAGAAAATTATTCAGAGGGAGTAAAAACAAATATTCAGAGGGAGTAAAAACAAATGTAGAAGTTTAAAAAAAACCCTACTGGTATGTTGCATTTATTTTACTACTAGATAACCCATGACTCATTCATTCATTGTTTCCAAAATATTTCATTATTTAAATAGATAATATTACCATGTATAGACATAAAAGCAGTGCCTTTATGTAGGATGGGAGCATTGCAGGGTGGTGAGAAAGTGCTGCGGGGCACTACTTTGTCACTACAATTGGCTGTAGGATCCTTGAAATTTCCCACAGGAGAAGTAGACCCCAGATTTTGGATACATTCTTTTAACTTAGCCCATTTGAGATACCTTGATTCAAAAAATATTGGCCTATGCTATACAGGCCCAATTGAAGGTTACAAACAGACAGGAGAGTTTGAATAGTACGTAGGTCCATGTATTTTTTACATGCCTAGTCATCCAAAACAACCTAAAACAAATGCAACTCTAATCCCCACCATAAATATTAGGATATAGTATCATTACATACTCAACACACATTATAAGATATTTTTAATTATTCTGAAGACCATACTGACTTTTAACCAAATATTTGAAATTTCTCTTCTATATTAATAAGGTAACATAAACTGTATTGGAAGTTGTTTGCCAAGAATCCACACAGAAGATAAATCAACATGATTTTGCTTTTTATTTTCTTAGATAAGAGAAATGGAAATGATTTAGATCTTCATTGATGGATGGATGCATTAAATCATGTATAAACAGAAAAACATTATCATGAAATGCTAAACAGGTTATTCACTGAGATACATTTAAAATATACCCAAATTATATTAAAAGTTCTCGTATAATTCCACCCTAGGTTCATCTGCCTATTTTTACATTATCAAATGTTGTCTCTCATCTTTGTAATGCTGAGAATATATGAATAAATCATATTTTATGCTTGAAGGTTTGAGGATATTTACAAGAAAATGTTTAGTATAGTAGCTTGTTCCTCAAAACAAGTGCTGTTAAAAAAATGTGTTCTTGTTTACATAAAATAAATTATTCCTTTGCCACTTATTTTGGATATACAGATCATAAATCTTGAAGAACAGTTAGAACAGTTTCGTGAAGAACTTGAAAACAAAAACGAAGAAGTGCAGCAGTTACAGATGCAGCTACAAATTCAGCTAAAAGAGTCTACAACTCGACAACAAGAACTTGAACAAGAAAATAAATTATTTAAGGTATCTGAGAAGAAATCATGTTTTTATTTCCTGTTTTAAATATAACTTGAGTTTATGAAATCTGAAAATTATGAGAAAGTATAAAAATCTTGAAATATTTAACTATTTATAAAATGGTATTTGAAAATATTTTCTTGTTTTAGTTTATTCCTCTGATAAAATGAAAATAATTAGTGAAGGGAATCTACAAGTTATTTCCATGCCACTGTTTTTTTGTGTGTAGGAGGACATGAAACAATTGGGTCAAGCTATCCAGAATCCTGAAGATACTTCTATAAAGGGTCATCATCAAGTTCCTGGAAAATATATAGAAATTATTCAGGAAAAGGAACAGAAAATCCATGACCTCCATGAACAAATTTCAAAATTGCAACAGCAGATTGAAATTACAACAGATAATAAAGTAATAATTTATGGAATCCTTAGTGATGCCATCCCTTTAAGCAAATAATAAACGTGTTAGAACAGGGACTAAAATACACATAATTCTACTTCAAAATAGAATTTGCATGGATGTTTATTAAAGATACTTTGTAATACATATTTAATATTTCATATCACCCCTCTCTTTATTTATAGTTCGTGACATAGTAGAACTTCTACAACTGGTAGAGTTTCTGGTAGTTGTAATTGTTAGTAGTTCGTTTCTGTTATTTTTCCTGGCAATTATTTTCTCATACTGGAGAGCTTTTATTTGCTCACAACTAAACAGTTTTTTTAAATGCATATAGTGATCAATAGCCCCATAACACATTAAAAGGCTACATCTTAATGAAATATTTATCTTATTTTATTTAAATAAAATAGGAATTACTCTGATTTAGTTTTTACAAATTTCATATAAAAAGCATTAGTATACAGAATTTTTTAAATATAATTATAAGAAGTATAATTAGTGACATAAAAATGAGAATTCTTGCCCTTCATAATGTTTTTTCTTTGTCTTTATCTCAATCCACTTAGTTGTTCGAACAAAAAAATGAGCATATAAAAGAACTGGAAGCCCAAATAGAAATTTTAAAGAGTGATCAAGAACGTGTCAAGCAAAACAATGAACAAGAAATAGAACAACTAAATGAAGTCATTGAAAAACTCCAGCAGGAAATGGTGAATATTGAACACAAGATATCTTTGGATTTTTCACTGACTCAAGATGATGTAGATAATTTAAAACATCAGCTTGATGTTGTATTGGCAGAAAAGGAAGATTTAGTGATACAAGTGGAAAATAATGTTAAGCAGTTATGCATTGTAAAGAATGAACTTGAAGGAAAACAAATTAACATAGTAAAATTAGAGAAA
Organism: Grayia smithii; assembly: GCA_032468115.1. Classification (NCBI taxonomy): domain Eukaryota; kingdom Metazoa; phylum Chordata; class Lepidosauria; order Squamata; family Grayiidae; genus Grayia; species Grayia smithii. The sequence goes on along the minus strand of JANHFM010001719.1, from coordinate 196,609 downwards.
GAACTAGATATACTGAAAGAAGAACTTGAAAAAACTAGACAAAAATCTGATCAAAATATAAGCATATGCCAACAACAAGAAGCACAAATAAATACAAAGATTGAAGAAGATGGTTCTAAAACAAATATAAATTTACAGGTACTTGAGAAAGCTCTAGAGGAAAAGGATTTAGAGTTAATCCAATGCAACAAGGATTTCAAAGACCAAGCCCATATGGCGTCAAACAAACTCAAACAAAGAATAATGGAGCTAGAAGAAGCCCTTGAACAAAAGGAACAAAAGATTGCTGCAATCCTTCAACATCAAGGTGAATTGAATGTGGTTCTGGAGCAAAGTCAGCTTTCTCCCCTGGTACCTGCACTTTCAGAAGGGAACAAAGAAGAAGCCCGATGTATTCCATTAGAAAATGCAAAATATATAGGTACCGAAGATGCAACAACTAGACTATTAGAATTATCAGAGAAACTTTCAGATATACAGAGCCAACTGGCAGATGCACAGAATAACCTTCAACTAGAAAGAACAAAACTGGGAATTTTACAGAAGGAGACAAAAGAAAAGGAAGAGAGACTTGTTGAACTTCAACAACTGCTAATAGAAATAGAACAGAGACATAAAAAGGAGAAATTGTCATGTTCTCAAGAAAAGATGCAAACTCAGGTCTGTATGGCTTGAAATTGTTTTCTTCAAATATTAAATGAGTGAGTTATTCTTCAAACATTACTTTGGGAGAAATGGGGTTGTAACTGTTGAAAATGCAGAAACTGAAAATGAGTGTAATAAAGTATTTCTATATTACCTTTATGAGGAATAACAAATCCATATACAAGTTCAAACAATAAAAGAACCATAATGTAAAATACCAATAAAATGTGTAAAACAGCATTAAACTGTTTAATTGGCCCATCACCAGACATTTAACAAAAGTGATGCATGGATAAAGCCATTATTTTTGATTACCTTTTATTGCAAAAACTGGTGATACTTTACCAACATATGTTTTTCTACCATCTTAGCTGCATACAAGTAGCCACTTCCATTGGGCAGTAAACTGCGGAAATGCTTAAATCTTTATGCCAAGGGTTAATTTAAGTCAGGACTTATCTTCCATTATACTTTTAAACTGCTACCAATGTGAGGTACTACCTTAACATAGTAACTAAGACATGCTAAAGTCATGTGCGTAAGTTGGTTTATATTCGCATGAATTACTATTTTGGTACTAATAATTTAGGTGGTTGCAGAGCTCGGTGAAAACAAGCAAGGAAATTATCTTGAATTAGAAAAAGTCAGAGCAGAGTCAGCTGCAGCCAAGGAAGAGCTTAATAACTACAAAGAAAAAGCAGAGAAATTGAAAGAACATTTACTGGTAAGAATAAAATAAACATCTGTTGCACTTTGCACTAAAGGTTGCTGGGAACAATGTATTTGAAGGGTACAAAATAAAAGCATTAAATAACTAAAAGCATAGTGGACTTTAAAGAGAATTTCAATTCTATGATTATTACATAGCTGTTTTTTATACTGTCATGCTATCTTCATGTAATTAATCTAGAATTAAACTTTCAAATATTCAGAAGATTTGCTATAAGGTGGTTTTTTTTGCATGATTTGTCAGTAATTCAGTAAGCAATTAAGAGCTCTGTTACTAAGGCTTTTACTTAAAAGTAAACATTGAGAATGATTTATGTCTACACTTTAAGGAAGACTATAATATTAAAATGTGATCTATAGATGGAAAAATATGACAAGAAATTAATATAATTCAGATCAAATTTGTATTACTATTTTTATATAGTATTACTATTTTTATAATAGTCCAGATTAAACAAAATCTACTAAATAAAATCTACAGGGCAGTTGGCAGACATTATTAGCAAAAGCTGGTCTTATTTCTTATTTATTTGATTTTTATTTTGTTTTCCATTCATAAGCCCAAAGTGTATAGTGGTCCCTCCTTCCATTGTCATCCACTAGGAAAAGAAAAATCCTGTGAAGTAGGCTAGGTTGGGAGAGGACAGTGGTGAAATCCAAATTTTTAAACTACCGGTTCTGTGGGCATGGCTTGGTGGGCGTGGTGTGGCTTGGTGGGTGTGGCAGGGGAAGGATACTAAAAAATCTCTATTCCCACCCCACTCCAGGGGAAGGATATTGCAAAATCTTCATTCCCATCTCACTCTGGGGCCAGCCAGAGGTGGCATTTGCCGGTTCTATGAACTACTCATAATTTCCACTACCGGTTCTCTGAACTACTCAAAATTTTTGCTACTGGTTCTCCAGAACCTGTCAGAACCTACTGGATTTCACCTCTGGGAGTGGGGAGCTAGCCCGAAGTTGCAGATCGAGTTTCTGTCACTAAGGATAGATTTGAACCTGTGCCAATCCAACATCTTAATTACTGCACCACACTGAAATTTATTTGCTGGGTGCATTGACTGCTTGTTGTTTATATACAGTTAGCCTGTTTCCATGTTTTTCAACTTGTGAGTCTCAATTTATTCCTGAATAGCATCACACAGTTACTTTTATATGCTGTGCCCTATTTTCCACTGCTCAGTATATCATTCTTAAATTTGTACATCACCTGTGTTTTAATAATGAAAAATAAAATTTATACTTGCTATCTATTAATAACTAGTGATATAATGATATTCATTAGTTTCTGTAGTGGAAGGAGAATATAGAGCAGCAAAATTACAAGCCAGTCCAAAATGTATATTTACGAGTAGCTGTCACTTCAAAATATTTGCGAAGAACTGGGTGGTTTAAAAGTTGTATCTTCTTTCGGTAAGAGAGAGTTTGGAAGCATCTGAACTTTTGTTTGTTTACAGGTAAAAGAAACAAACCTGATTTGTCTTAAAGATGAATTAGAGCAAACCAGGGATAAATTAGCCGAGGCAGAAGAAAAAATTACTGGATATATAAAGAAGGAAAATAATATTATAAAACCAGAGCAGATAGATGCCAAATGGATAAATGTATCAAGTCAGACAGAAAGAGCACAGCAGATCAGTAGCTGTAACCAGACCTCACAACTCCTTGTGAAAAGTGAAGGAATTCAAATTGATTTACAAAATCAATATTCTTCAGCAGAAGTTACAGAATTCATAAAAGAATTTAATGAAAAAATTGAACAAATGCAGGAATTACATGCTGCTGAAATAATGGACATGGAAACAAGACACATCTCAGAATCAGAAGTGTTGAAAAGAGAACAATTTATTGCAGTACAGGAGTTAACAGAAGAATGTAATGCTTTGAAAAATGTCATAGATGTTCTAAGGAATAAAGAGGTATGTGCTATGTAAAATACTAACAATATTTGGTTTTTCATACGGTAGATAAAATTTTCATTGCTCTACAAATGTTATTAAGGCACCATACCAATGAAACAGTTTGATCTTGCATTGTCCAGCAGTAACTAATTGATAAGCAAATCTGTTTCTGAATATTTTTATATTATTGGTTAAAATAAAAATTGTATTATACTGATGAGTTTGCTGTACTTTTAAGTTGAGCTATTGAAACAGAAATTCTTATTTATAGAATCATATTGTCAACTGAAATTTCTGTTCTATTTTAGGCAATCCCGGGTATAGCACAGACAGTCACTTCTGTTGCCAATGATAGATCATATAGTGGTAAGAGAATATTAATTTTCTGGAAGAGCATTTTGGTTAACTTTATTTTCAGAGTGATTATTAAAACCTTGGAAAAGCTATATATTAATGATTTGACAGCTGAGTTTGACATATTATTTCAGACTCTGCTTCAGACTGGAACGAAGGAACATACCTGACTCCAAGCCATGGATCAGAAACCATATCAGATGCTGTAGGAGAGGAAGACGAAACAACAATGGATTTTCTTCCAAAGAAAATCAAGGTGAATAAGACCTATTGTGATTTTTAAGTAAAAAAATAATTGCAGTAAAAAAAAAATCCTTGCAGTTTCATGATACCATCCAGATACCTACCATGATTTAAATTATTTATCAATTATAATTAAAACTTTCTTCTTTTTCTTTCCTTCCACTCCACCTACACATTCTTAAAAGTAGTTTAACATTGGAAAAGGAATAGTTATGAATAGTAATGATTCATTCTCCAGTCTATCATATCTGATGTTTTTCCCCCTAGGGCTTGCTAAGAGCTATTCATCATGAGGGCGTACAGGTACTTTCTCTCACAGAATTTCCTTACAATGAAGATGAAGTTCTTCCTACTAAACAAGAACTAGTACCTTGGCTAGAAGAACGCAAGGCTTTGTTAAGCAGTATTTTATCTCTGAAGGAGTTAATTGCCAAAATGCAGATTCCCAGACAAACCAAGGTAATTATGATGACAGAATGGTTACATTTTAGCAATAGCACTTAGACTTATATACCACTTCACAGTGCTTTACAGCCTTCTGTAAGCAGTTTACACAGTCAGCATATTGCCATTAACAATTTGGGTCTTCATTTTACCAACCTACTTACATAAATTATGAAATATTCTATTAATGGTCTTGTGGAATCTCCAGCTAAAGTGGAGGGAGGGGTCAAGAGGGATCAGAGTTTATAATTGTTGCACTGCAGTAAGTGGCACAGGCCAGATATCCTCCAAAATCCTTGAATCTTGCCATCCTTAAGAGAATGCAGTCAGTCTGGCAAAATTCTTGTAAGTCCTAGCAATAAAACTTGTGTTGAGATTATTGATAAATGGTTCTAGTTAGTTTCACCTGACAGTTCTCTGGTTATAGGAATATTTATTTATTTATTTATTTTATTTTATTGCATTTATATGCCGCCCCCTCTCCCGAAGGACTCGGGGCGGCTCACA
>JANHFM010001719.1:167675-179444 GCA_032468115.1 Grayia smithii | reverse complement strand
TTTGTGACCTTCTGATAAGCAAAGTCAACGAGGAAACCAGAGTCACTTAACAATTATGTTACTAATTTAACAGCTGCAGTGATTTACTTTAAACAACTGTGGAAAGAAAAGTCATAAAATGGGGCTAAAGTCACTTAACAAATTTCTCACTTAACAACATACTTTTTGGGCTCAATTGTGGTTGTAAGTTGAGGACTACCTGTATTTCATATAATTTCCAAGAAAACTGCTTGAGCTGTTGTGAGACAGCAGGCTGCCCAGCAAATGGCCAGCATCTGTGCTGGTTTTGTCCTGTGTCTTTAGCCCTCTCCCCAGCCAGCATGAGAATAAAAGCTATGCTGAGAGACAGCTGGTTGTAGTGTGTCTGGAAGAGAGAAGAAGCTACGTCTCCATTTGTGGAGCAAAGCAGTCTGAAGCAGCTAGAAAGATAATTGTTCTGTAGTAGTATTCATAAGGAGTAGGTGTAGTAGGAAAAGGAGTGATAATTGCAGTAACAGTAATAGTAAACAGTGGGGAAGAATGGTGTAGTAGTGAGCAATGAGTAATATTTATAAATGTTTGTTTAGGTATGCTGTGTGGTTGGCTCTTTTGTATTTGGAGCCCATTAAAATGGGTATGGTTGAAAAAATATTCTGTGACACATATAAAGGTTAATCAAATTTACGTTACGTTAAAATGATTCTTTGTGGTCATAGATTTTCTAGCTTTTAGTACTGTTGCATACAAAAATAACTGTTATAAAAGCTGGATAAATCTGTGACCATGTAGACTTATATAAAATAAGCTAAACCAGACTTTCACATTTCTTTTCTTTAGAATTGTTTATTGTAAAAGTATTTTTTCTCTCTCCACCTCCAATACACACACACACACACATACACACACACCTCATCTTCTGAACAGTTCTTTATCACAATATATGTTCTTTAATATTGTATTTTGTCAATTCAGAATACAAATCCTCCCAAAGCAGCTAACAAGCAGTATAAATGATCAGGAATAACAATATAATAGTTACCTTATTTTTAATAATCTAAGTAAGTATATATTTTAAATAAAGCTCTTACTTAATAATCCCAAATGTGAACTGGACTTTCTTGGGGGGGTTTTCCTTGAAAACATTAAAAACCAAGAAAGTCCAGTTGCTTTGGACTTGGAAAAGCACCTTTGCTGCACTATTACTTGATGATTGAGAATCTCCATAGATACTCTTACTCAGTAAAAATATTGTATAACTATATAAAAAATACAAATATTTAAAAATGTCTTTTCTTGACTTTAAAACTTTCATATATTTATTAAAAAGTCGCTTTCTTCTCTTCTCTCCACCCCCCCTTTCCTGGCATACTTTCATGTACAGGTTGCTTTGGATGAATCTAATGAACGAACAAGAAAGTGGATTTTCCAGCAGAAAATGGGACAAGCTGAAACAAAAGAATTATCTTACTCTTCCTTAATGGGCATTGGAGGAGGAGGAGGTGATGCCTCCAGACAATCTCAAGAGCTTGAGATGGTTCTGCAAAAGCTCAAAAATGTGTTTTCCAAGTTGAAACACTTGCCCAATAAAGCTGCCTGCAGGTTAGATATATTTATTTTTAATAGCAATACAATGATGAAAAATCTGTATATAATGTGTATATTACAATTTAGGAGTATATGATATGAGTAATAGGAAGCCAGGTTATAAGCCAGTATAAAGTTATAAAGTAACAATTTCTGAAGGAAGTCTTTAAAATTTTTACAGTATTAAGCTATAACTCTAGTTGTATCATTTACTTTCCATTATTTTATGTTTTACATTTAAAATTAACTATAGATAACAGTCTTAACTCGGCTTGGATTGCTTTATAATCATAATCTTTGTTCTGTAATAACTTTTATGTGTGTCATCTTACACAAAACATTATTATTGAACCTGTGGTATTTATAATTTGGAATAGACGTAGGAAAATCATGACGGTGGTACAGGGAAAATAATGATTATGTGTATTTCATAGTCAATTGTGCTACACAAATGTCAGATTTTTTTTTTATTCCAGATTACCCTTTGAAAAATCAGATGATGAAGACTTAATTGGAATACAAACTGACATTGAAGAAGTTCTATTAAAATTGCAAGCGCTCTCTGATTTATATAGCCTGGAGGTAATGTTCAGAGAGAGGGAGTAGAAATATTTATTTAGGCCTATTTTTAAGATTGAAAATGATTTATTTAAATTGAATTAGTTTGTGTATATTTGCAAGCATAAGATAGCTTCTGTTTTCCTGTTTTAAAGCATATACACTATTTTTAACATTGTAATTTAGAAGCGTACAGTTGGGTCCTTAGTTCTTATTTACCACATGTAATTAGAATTTTAAATCAGTTCTGCCTTTATGTGAAGTAATCCAGGCAATTTACAATGAATCTAAATACATAAAGCAAAGTATAATCTTTCATGGAAGATCTTATCTGAAAAGAAGTAATAGATTTTGTATGCAATGTAAATATGCATTATATTTGTGATTTGATTTGGCTTCCATTTCTTAGAAAGCAGTATTGCAGTATGTTTCTTAATTGTGGATAAGTTCAAGCTATCTTGAACTGCTTTACTTGCTATTTTTTTCCTACATAGATTAATTCAGATTCCCCATCGACAGCCTCATTGACTGAAAGACTGCTAAAACAGAATACTGAATTGACTGGGTTTGTCAGTAAATTGAGTGAGGAGAAGAACAGTATGAGGAACACAGTCATGAAACTGGAGGAAGAATTGAGAAGATATCAATACACAGGATCTTGTGGAGACTCAGTACGTTTTTCCATCCTTTGAAACTGTATCAGTTTCCACTCTATCTTAAGTACTTATTTGTTTGGACAGACTGTCAAATAACTTGCAAGCCCAATGTAAAGTTAAATACAAAATGTTTCATTTAACCTATACAGCTTTTTAAAAAATGAAAACAAACTAATTGTGGATTTCCTTCCAATGGAAATAATTTAAAGGGATTTCATTATAAGGATTTCCTTTTAATTTCTGCAATATAAAAATTATCAACTTTCCCTTTAATATTTGTATTTCAGACCTTATGCAATAAAAAGTAACTTATTTTTAACTGGATATGTAATTCAGTACTGATTGAAATCCTATGCAGACTCCATAGTGACGAAGCAGTGGTTGCTGTTTAAGAAAGTTCACTTTTGCATGCAATTGCATATACTTGGACCAATTTTGACAGATAATCATTTTATGGCAATAGGTAATCTGCAGAAGCGTAATGGGTAGGCGAGCACATCTTATTACTAGACTTGCCTTTCACACACAATATATAAGAGGCAAATATGTTTAAATTGTAGAGTCCAGCATTAAGGTTTTTCCACAGGTCTTAAGGGTAATGATTTCTAGCACCTATTTGCATATTTATTCAACCATAAATGAGGCCAGAAAGAATCACTAAGATCTGTCTGTAAATGCTTTCTTGACTATTGCACACAATTTGGCTGTGTACATTACATTCGTTATTTTCTCGTAGTAACAAGGAATTACAACTAATTAATTTGGATACTTCTTTTTGTTCCTTTTGAAATTTCAAAAGACTTTTAGGCAGTCACTACATAGTGGAAGAAATGTTGATGCACTTATTGCTTCTGAAAAAGAAATCTGGCATAAAGAGAAATTAAATCTTCAACAATCCCTCAAGCAGGCGGAAGCAGAACTGGCCAAACTGAAAGCAGAATTAAGAAATGAGGCTTTCTTGAGAGAACTGGGATCAGATTCTGAAAATGCAGCTTTAAAGGTGAAAAGCTTTATCTTAACTACTTATTGGACCATTTTTTTTCTGTCATTAGACGTTGCACTGATTTGCTTTTTATGACAATCTGAAATCAAATGATCCAAACCTGAAATGTGGCACCCTTATTTGTCTCAATTTAGCTGCAAAACATTCCATATCTTTTTCTTTTGACTAAGGAAAGGTGACAATCCCACAACCAAATTTAGGTGCCAATATTTCCTACAGAATCTCACAAATTGGGTAGCAAAATGCTTGAGCTTTGGTGCCATCTGTTTTTACTCAATTGGGATTTTGAAGATTTTAAAAATGGAAAGCATTCTTATTTTCATTCCTTCTGAAATCTAGTATAAAATGGTCTGAAAGTTCTTTATCTTGTTCCTTTTTGTGATATAACTGCATCAATTAAAGACGCTGTGTAGCCCATTAGTAACAGAGAGACCTGCATTAAATCCCTCATCCAAATATATGCCTGGACTAAATTGAAGGAAAAATCAACTTCCCACATCTAGCTGATTTTCAGAAGGAAATATTTGCCCACTTATGATTGGAAATCTCATGCATCCATGCTGCATTACTAAAGCTAGCAACTCAGAAGAAAAGTAATCTAATAACATAAATTATCATCAGTCTCAGTTTGATTTATTAGATGATAAAGTGAACTGAATGCCATATAATAACTTCTTCATTAGACTTTATTCACAAGACTGAAAATTTCTATTCGTCTAGAAACTGAAAAGCATGATTGCATGTAGCACTTCACAATGTGTCATTTCTCACTGTGTTTAATTTCTACTCTAGAGAGTTTATGGAAGATACCTGAGAGCAGAGAGTTTTCGAAAGGCACTCATCTATCAAAAGAAATACTTGCTGCTCTTACTGGGTGGGTTTCAGGAGTGTGAAGAAGCCACTTTAACTCTTATTGCAAGAATGGGTGGGCAGCCTTCCTACACTCAACTGGAGCTCATTACACACCATTCAAAAAGTTTTACCCGATTTCGCTCGGCTGCTAGAGTGCTAATTGCAATTTCAAGGTAAGACATAAAAGATTCAATTCTTTCTTTAATAATAAATATATCAAGCTGGTTATGTATATAAAGTGGTAAAATGGTGAAAACAAGATACTTAATTAAACACTAAGCCTTCTATCTAGGAAACTATTCTCCAAAGTATATAGATAATTTTTAGAAAGCAAATAAGGAGATAGTAAATTAAGAAAATGATTATATCTAGCAAGAATTTCTCACACATGGACATGAAATGTGTTACTTATTATTGATTTTTCATATCAGGTGTCCTAAATATTACAACATATTTCCCTTTATTATAAATGCAGAATGAAGTTCCTAGTTCGAAGGTGGAAACGAGTTACTGGTTATCATTTAATTGGCGTCAACAGAGATAGTTATAGTCAGAACACAGGTAAATATTTCAACAGCACTGAAAAAAGTGACATTACTGTTTTTCACACTTTTCACACTCTTTTCTGGTAGTACAAAAAGAATGAGGAAGAGTTTTTTTAACCTTATTATAACATCAGAATGCATAGAAAAGTAGTCCTTGACTTACAACAGTTCATTTAGTGACTGTTCAAAGTTACAATGGCACTGAAAAAAAGACATGATTATTTTTCACACTTATTACCATTGTGGCATCCTTGTGGTCATGTGATCCAAATTTCAGATGCTTGGCAACTGGTTCATATTTATGATGGTTGCAGTGTCCCAGGTCATGTTGTCACCTTTTGCAGTCTTTCATCAAGCAAAGTCAATGGGGAAACCAGATTCACTTAACCACTGTGACTAAGTTAACAACTGCTCTAATTCATTTAACAACTGTGCCAAGAAAGGTCTCAAAATGAGGCAAAATTTGCTTGCAACCATTTAAGACTTTCAGTTTTAATTAATTTCAATTGAATTTAGTAGTATTTATTGTGCTATATTGTATGGTTATAAAAATGTTTGATACCTATTGCTACTTGAATTAGAAGTTATCTATGTTTATTCTTTTCAAAATGCTAAAGAAATTTCAAAAAATATATTTGGCTAACAGTAATCATTGGAGGCATGATTAATAAAATCTTATACTCTCATTGTTGTATCTATGCCAAAAGCTTTCTCAAAAAAAAATTGAGAATTTATCAGAATAGTTATAGGCTCTTAACAAAAAAAGTCTCCATCTGCCAAATATTAAAGAAAGCTGCTTGAGTTCTAAAATAAGGTTATTTTCGTTCTTTATGTAGGTAATGAGTTACGGTCCGATTCATTTTCTGGTAGTCTGGAACTCTGTGGAGAACATAGACCTGCTTCTTATAGATCCAGATCGGAATTGGAATCTCTCAGATCTCCTTTTTCTTATCAGCAAAGGTAAAGTTGATCTATGCTCATTTCCTGCATTTCAAATACCAGGTTGCTAGAGCACATACATCCTTTCTCAGTATAAAATACTGTTGACAAAACAATTTTATTAGCTCTCTGGAAATTGAATGCTAGAAATATTTTGATGTGAATCTTTGCAACTCGGGATAGTATTCAATGGTAATTTTTATTGGTTTGAAAAGTAATTTTTGCAACTTGAACCTGGAAAGTATATACTTTTTCTCAAGTATATTATGAAATTGTTGTGTTCCATTACATATCATATATATTTCAGGCCTGTGCTGAATTGGACCAGATATACTACTGTTCCATTAATTGATTTATAGTAGGAGAATTCTTGTATGCTAAAATGTTCTTCAACTTTATCTTATTTTGTGTTACTAAAAGTAGCTTCTAAAGATTAGGGAATTTCTTCATAGAACTATATAACTCAGCTGCAATCAAAACTAAATCAGCACAACTCTTTGTTTTGTGTATGTAGTATGGAAACACTTTCATAAGATACATTAGTTATCTGGAGTATTTTTAAATATTGGAAACTTTTGGAAATAATACTGCCTTGACAAAATATATTTAGTGAATAGTACTGAACTAATGGGACTGCTATTTTATAAGCTATATTAGCGTATTTTAGGGATGTGATGGCTCAATGATTAGACACTGAGCTTGTCAGCTGGAGAGCTGACAGCCCAGGTTCAAGACCTGAGCTCTGCACAATGGGATAATCTCCCATTATTTGCCCTAGCTCCTGCCCACTTAGCAGTTTGAAAGCATGCAAATGCAAGTAGATTAATAAATACCAAATTCAGTGGGAAGGTAACAACATTCTATGTGCCTTTGGCATATAGCCATCCTGGCAAGATGACCATCAAAATTGTCTTTGAACACTGGCTCCTTCTATTAAGAAACAGAGGTGAGCATCACTCCCTAGAGTCGAACACAACTGACAGGGAAACTTTTACCATATTAGTATATCAGTTTAAAACCTCTGGCTAGTCAACAAGAACTTCAAATAGTACATATATCAAGTGCAACTGAAATAATTGTAGACTACTTTTCAATGTAACCTGTCTCCATTTCCTTTGTTGAATCTTTAATTGCAATGCTTTTTTAAAGATGCATATCAATGATGCCAAAGTTAATGGACAGGAAAAATACCTGGTAAGTTTAAATTGTTAGGGTATACAATTTATTTATACAGTATACAATTTATTTATTTTCCTAATATCTAGGAAATTGGGTTATTTCAGTATTTATAAATTGCCAGATTTTTTTTGCAACAGTCTGTTTCATTAACATTTTTTATCTGTTTCTCTTTTCTAAGGTATCAGGGCATCCATACTGATTTCAGTCCAGTTTCCCTTGCATGTTCTCAGCTGCAGAATTATGATCCTGATAGAGCTTTAACAGATTATATTAATCGTCTAGAGTCCCTACAGAGACGACTTGGCAATGTACAGCCAGGTAGATATCAATGTTCTTTTAATTGCCGTTTCCTTGTCTGGTACTCAGACTAAGTTCTACTAGATGTAGTCTTTAACAGTTCATTTAGTGGCTGTTCAAAGTTACAACGGCCCTGAAAAAAGTGATATGACAGTTTTTCACATTTACAGCCATTGCAGTATCCCCATGGTTACGTGATTAAAATTTGGATGCTTGGCAATTGTCTCATATTTATGACGTTCAGGGTCCAGTGAGCAACTTCTGAATCCTTCTGGCAAGCAAAGTCAATGGAGAAGGCAAATTCACTTAACGAATTACTAATTTAACAACTGCAGTGATTCACTTAACAACTACAACAACAAAGTCATAAAATAGGGGAAACTTCACTTAACAACTGTCTTACTTAGCAAAAGAAATGTTGGGCTAAATTGTGGTCATATGCTGAGCACTACCTGTATTGCTGCTTTCAGTAGTTACTATGTTGATTGTACAAGGTCTTTAAGATTCTGAATATTTGTCTTTCTGCCCCACAGCATCTGCTTCACAAACTCAGCTGCATTCTGCTCTCCGAAGATAATCTTTGAAATACTTTTGCCATCAATAGTAACATCAAATGAAATGCCTTCTGCAAATTATCCTGCTGCTGTGCTTTTGTACAATGTCGTGGGACCAACATGAACACAGTTCAACAATTGTATGCAGCTCACCTTGCTGGCACTACACAAAGATTAGAAGTTATGTATATAGGCACTTTTTGTGGTTGTTTGAGCCTGATTATTAAATTTCATGTATATTTGTGGAATGCTAATTTAAACACTTAAATTATTAAAGTGTGTATTTATCAAATGGGTGAGAGGGTGTCACCTTTTAAGTATTGAGATTATTGAATGCATAGGAGCACAACTTTTTCTCCCAATAAGGTCTAGGTGAAGGACTTTTCACAATTTTGTTCTATTGCTACTGGCATCGCAGAGAGAAATATCATTTCTAGAGACCTATTTTTGTACAGGTAGAACTTTTGGATTTTCGGGTTATTTTGTCAAAGTGCTGAAATAAAGATGATTTCATCATTTTAATATGTGTCTGAAACTATTTTAAAATGGGTTTTTGTGTTCTGATTTTAAATAATGAAAATGTTGTTTTAAAAGCGTGAATATAATTATTTGTATTGACATCTACATTTATCAGTCCTTCACAGCAAAAACTCAACTTCAGTGTAGGGTTATAAATACAGTAGATCCAAGCTAACAGAAGCTTGTTGCCACAAAGATTATAGAATTTAAATGGATAAAGAACTCTCTTGTGTCTTTGTATTAATGTTAGAATATATTATATACTAAAAATCCACCTGTTTACGATACATGATATGACAAGTGTTATATAGTACCGGTCAGTTTTCATTCTGTTTAATTAAAAACATTACTGAAGGTCAAATAGTTAAATGACAACATTTCTCCACTGTACGTTCTATATCCCTAGTTACATAACAATGATTAAACATTTCAAGTTTCTGCAGAACTACTATCTCACTAACCACTTTAACAAATTAGTATCCCTACTCACCCCCCAATGACTGAATAGTTTCCTAGTTTCTGCAAAAGAGCTACTAATATGTCATCACTTTAACAAATTATTTTTTTCAATCCTGTAGATTTTATTGCTATTTTCTTCTTAGAGAGTTGCCATATTGCAATAGCAAATATTTCATATGGTACTTGGAAGAGACGTTATATTAACTTATTAGGCATCAGGTGTCACAGTCATTAAGATGAAGGGAACAAGATTTGATTTTCCCCAATGATTTTAAACTGCTTTTAAAAAACTATTCAAATTTTATTTTAGAAGAAATAATGTCACTTCTGAGAAGTATGTTAACAGCAGTTTTCCAGGAAGGAGTCTTGTTAGTCATACAGAAATTCACTATGCCAATATCTACAAAGTTATAGCAATCTGAAATTGATTTTGTATTTCTAATAATTCATTGATAGCATTATTTTTTCTTCCCCCATGTTTAAATTATGGCATCTTACATGCCTTATGAACCAGATCCATGTTATCTTTGAGCTTTCCAAATTATGTTTAGTAATAGATAAAGTTAAGTTTTCACTTAAAAACAAAAATTAGCTCAAACACATTCAAGTTACTGAAACATAAAAAAAGGCAAACTGTAACACAAAATTTCAATTTTTCTTTACAAATTACAGGCAACTATCAACTTCTTTAGCTGTGCTAGAAAAACTTTTCTACAATGTATGTGTCTCATTTGGTGATCTCCTTTTATATATAATAAATGGGTTAGTAGGTGTGTGGATCATAGTTGTATAATTTATGACAGGAAAGTATCCATTCACTAAATCAAATTCATATAAACGCAGAAGTGTTGACCAAATCGTCTTAATCTGAATATATGCAAAGTTCTCTCCAATGCAGCGATGACGACCTAAAAAGAAAAAAACACACATTGAGTTTTGATTTTTAAAAATAGTTTTAAATTTTATTTAGTCTACTTTAAAAATAACATAGAATTCTAATTATTTATACATAAAATACAAACAGAAAATTATTCACACCCCCTCTCATCCACTCCCATGAAAGAAAACGGTGCTTCTGCCTCACAAGGATTCTAGAAAAAGTATATGACATTAATGGGTAGAAAGACAGGTAGATCAGCATACATTTGTCTTCCATACAGGTATCCCTTGACTTATGAACACAATTGAGCCCAAAAATTTCTGTTGCTAAGCAAGACATTTGTTAAGTGAGTATTGAGTCTTTTTACCACCTTTCTTGCTACAGTTAAGTAACAAAAGAGGATCATATGATAGCAATAGCAATAGACTTATATACTGTTTCACAGTCATCTACAGCTCCTCTCTAAGCAGTTTACAAAGTCAGCATATTGCCCCCAATAATCTGGGTCCTCATTTTACCCACCTCGGAAGAATGGAAGGCTGAGTCAACCTTGAGTCGGTGAGACCTGAACTGCTAAGTGCTGGCAGCTGGTGATCAGCAGAAGTAGCCTGCATATTGCATTCTAACCACTGTGCCACCGCGGCTCAATGGGATACTGCAACCATCATAAATATGAATCCGTTGCCAAGCATCTGAATTTTGATCACATGACCACAAGGATGCCACAATGGTCATAAGTGTGAAAAATAATCATGTCTTTTTTTCAGTGCTATTTAACTTTGAATTTTCATTAAATGAACTATTATAAGTCAAGGACTACTTTTCTATGCATTCTGATGTTATAATAAGGTTAAAAAAAAAACTTCCTCATTCTTTTTGTACTACCAGAAAAGAGCTCCTCTTTTCCTATCCAGTTATTGCTTTCTCATATTGTATCCCCACTTCACCATTCCCAGGATAGCCTTCTCCAGGTGCTTTGGGTAGGGAGACTTCGTTATTGAATAGAATATGCAGAAATCTATTTTATAAATAGGACAACTTACCCTATAGGTATTTCATTCAATTTAATCTTAATTCAGGGTACACAGGGTCATTCCATCTCGGTGCTGACTGGGAGAGGCAGGTATGGTGGGAGCAGAGAGCCATACGAGATCAGGGGAATGTGCCCCCGCTATATTCAAGCGGTAGCACGTTCTGACTCTCTTTGCTCCCCATGCACCCTCGGGGGTATGGGAGTGCAGGACCCTGGACTCCAGCTGGTGTACCTAAATGCCAGGTCCATGGTTAATAAGGCCCCCCTCGTCCAAGAGCTCACTGACGAGGGCGCAGACCTGGCTTGCATTACGGAAACCTGGTTGGAACAAGAGGGAGGAGTCCCTCGTTGAACTTTGCCCACCGAGTTTCTGGGTGCTACACCAGCCGTGACTCCAGGGAAGGGGTGGAGGAGTAGCGGTAGTCATTAGGGAAGGTCTTGACCTGAAGCAGGTCACTGTACCTCAGACAGGCGGATGTGAGTCCCTCGTGAGATGGAATCCAGTCAGGACTGCTGATCACATACCTGTCTCCCAGCTGTGTATCATCAGCCCTACCCGTGCTGCTCGATGTCATTGCCGAGGTGGTGGTTGAGATCCCAAGATTTATAGTCCTGGGAGATTTCAACCTGCCATCCATTGGCGAAACATCGGAGCTAGTTCGGGAGTTCATGGCCTCCATGATGGCCATGGACCTGACTCAGTTGTTCAGGATCCAACCCACAAGGGAGGAC